>JAJOOS010001340.1:0-64405 GCA_029582725.1 Solanum chiquidenum | reverse complement strand
TCTTAGAGAACGAGATATGCATAAATTACCAAACACTATCTAGCTCAGAAACAGATTTCATCACTTACCAAAGAGAAGGGTGTGTCTCGAATTCCAGCCAAAAGGACCAAGGTTTTGTTGAAATTTTGTGAGTAATCTCCTTAGATGAAGTTCTATCCCTCTCTTAGAGTTAAGTAACCCCCAATTCTTATAGAGGAGGTGTGAAAATATATATTATCAAAGTGATGTCTATCACTTACTAGATATAGCCAAAAGTCAAAGTTGGCTTCCCAAAAGTAAAAAGTTTGCTGCCCAAAAGTATACATATATCCCAATATGTATATATCTGACCTCCCTTCCAAGTTATAAATAATTCCAATTAGAAAATTACATAAATACCCCAATACAATACCTTAAATTACGATCACAATTATGTTAAGCAAGTCTGCAAATATCATAAAATTTCTAGTTCCCAAAATGAGAATAAAACATTTGTAGTAATTAAGCAATGATGTATCGACAACCTACTCTTGGTTAGTATTTAGGGGTGTTACAACTCTCTCCCCCTTAAAGAAATTCTGTCTCGAAATTTACCTTACACTAGTCCCGAAACATGTGAGGATACTGGGTCCTCATGTCTTTTTCTCTCTCCCAAGTTGCTTCTTTTCTAGAATGGTTCCTCCAAAGTACCTTTACTAAGTGGATCCTCTTGTTTCTAAGTTGCTTTACTTCTCGAACTTGAATTAGGTTAGGTTCTTCATTATACGTCAAGTCAAGATTAACCTCAATAGATTCAACTGGAAGAACATGAGATGGATCAAAACGATATCTTCTGAGCATAGAAACATGCAAGACATTGTGGATCTTGTCTAACTCCGGTGGCAAAGCTAATTTATATGCAACTGGTCCAACCCTTTCAAGTATCTCATATGGTCCAATAAATCGGGGACTAAGTTTTCCTTTTTGGACAAATCTCATAATCTCTATCCATGGAGACACCTTTAAGAATACTTTATCTCCAACTTGATATTCAATGTCACACCTTTTTAGATAAGTATATTACTTTTGTCTATACGATGAAATCTTTAGACGATCCTTGATAATTTTTACCTTGTCTTTTGTTTGTTGCACAATTTCAGGACCAATAAGTTTTCTTTCACCAACTTCACTCCAACAAAGAGGGGTCCGATACTTTCTTCCACACAAGGCTTCATAGGGAGGCATTCCAATACTTGATTGGTAACTGTTATTATAAGAAAATTCTATCAAAGACAAGTGTTTGTCCCAACTACCCTCAAACTCCATAATGCAAGCCCAAAGTATATCCTCCAAAATTTGTATCACTCTTTCCGACTGGCCGTCTGTTTGAGGATGTAACGAAGTGCTAAATTTCAACTTAATACCCAAAGCTTCCTGCAAGCTGCCCCAAAATCTAGATGTAAACCTTGGGTCTCGACAATAGACACAGGGATCCCATGTAGTCTTACAATCTCATTAATGTACAATTCGGCTAAACGCTCAAGTGAGTAATCCATCCTGATTGCTAAGAAGTGAGCACTCTTGGTTAGCCTATCCACAATCACCCATATTGCATCATGATTTCTCTGGGTGCGAGGAAGTCCAGAAACAAAGTCCATAGTAATTCTCTCCCATTTCCATTCCGGCATCAACAAGGGCAGTAGGAAACCAACTGGGACCTAGTGTTCTATCTTTATTTGTTGACAAACCAAACATTTTGAAATGACTTCCGCAATGTTTCTCTTCATACCGTCCCACCAATAATGTTCTTTGATGGTCTGGTGCACCTTTGTACCTCTAGGATGCATTGCATATGATGATGTATGTTCTTCATTCATGATTTCTCTTCTCAATTTTTCATCATTAGGAACACATAACCTATTTTGATAAAACAAGGTACCATCCTCCACTAATACAAAATCAAGCTTTTCCCCATTTTGAACTTCTCTAGTCAATTTTATGAGTCTTTCATCTAACCTTTGTGCTTCTTTCACCTGTTCAAGTAATATTGGTTTGACTTGCAAATTAGCAATAACTGAACCATTTGAATCAAGTGTAAAACAAACACTCATGGCTCTTAACTCAAGAGGTAAGGGCAACAGACTCAAAGCTAAGCTTGCGAATGATTTTTTTCGACTTAAGGCATTAGCCACCACATTGGATTTTCCTGGATGATAGTTAATCGTGCAGTCATAATCCTTGATGAGTTCAAGCCATCTATGTGTTCTTAGGTTCAACTCCTTTTGTGTACCTAAGTACTTTAAGCTCTTGTAACCAGTAAATATATGACACTATTCTCCATACAAATAATGCCGCCATATTTTTAAAGCAAACACTATATCAGCAAGTTCAAGATCATGAGTAGGATAATTCAATTCATTTGGTTTTAATTTCCAAGAAGCATAAGAAATCACTTTCCCTTCTTTCATCAAAACATATCACACACCTCCATGAGAAGCATTACTATATATTACATACTCTTTCCCTTCAATTGGTAGAGTAAGTATATGCGCTTGAGTCAACAAGGATTTGAGAGTTTCAAAGCACTCTTGGCATTTGTCATCCCAAATAAACTTTACTTTCTTTTTCAAGATCTTAGTCAAAGGGGAGGCGATAATGGAAAAACCTTTCACAAATCTCCTGTAGTATCCTGCAAAGCCCAAGAAACTTCTTACCTCAGTTGAACTTTTTGGAGGTCTCCATTCGACAATTGCTTGTATCTTACTAGGATCCACCTTCACAGCTTCGGTTGATACAACATGACCCAAAAAAGCTACTTCATCAAGCCAAAATTCACACTTGGAAAGTTTAGCATAAAGTTCTTTCTCCTTCAAAATTTTCAAAACAATCCGAAGGTGTTTATCATGGTCTATTAGAAGAAGAGGCCATAACTTATTTCCTTCAAAAGGGAAGATCACAATGCATTAGGGACATGTACTTGATGCATATGCACTCTGCATGCGATAAAAAATATTATCAACCTGGTAAGTGAACAAATAATCTAAATAGAACCTTTTCAAAGGAGAACAAATATACAAGTAATTCACAACAAAAGTCCTAGAACCACAAACCTAGGCTCTGATACCAATAGTTGTAACGACCATTTCAAAAGGATACTACTACTTAACCAAGAAATCTAATTAAATGCTTCCGACATTTAAAAGAGATTAACTATGACCCTATTGATTATAATTTAGTAGAGGGATTAGTTTCATAAAGAAAAAAAAAGAAATAGTTAAGGATGTGCATCCTGCCCATTTAAACATTTACTTGATGCCAAATTGTATTGCGCAAAATTTTAACCTATGGTGGAAAAACCCTTCCAAAATAATATAAGCCAATAACTCACGAGATTTTTATGCATATATTGTCCTCACACTGGAAAAATGATATAAAAAGAATATTACCAACTTCCGAGTACCCAAATTATGTGGTTCATGCTTCATACAACCATTCCAAATTAGTGGTAAATTTAATATATTACAAGAGTTGGGTTTACACACCCTAAAACAGTGAAACATGTAGTTATACGTATTTTACAACACATGGGGACATGAACAAATTAGCCTCATGTAAATGTACTACATATAGATCATACAAATCCCAATTTATGCAAACTATAGATGCCTATATGTAAATGTGATCTTCCCATACAGCTCACAAAAACCACGTCTCCAATGGCCAGCTTCAAGTATCCCTTCGAACGTTCCCTACGATAGAAACAACTATCGCTAAGCATAAAACTTAGTGGTGTAAAAACTATATACGTGGAGCCGCTAGATTCACCAAGTTACCTTTCAAAAGTCATGGGGAACACAATTGAAACATAATAAATAAATCAAGTAAACAATAAATTAAGGGTATCAACTTCTATATTTAAAGATCCAAGTGTGAAGAACGCTCATAGCACCATTTCCCAAGAGATCCAATACCAAGGCTCGCCCAATATATACATCATACCGTCAAACCCAGCATAACCAAGTATCAAGAAGGACTGAAGCCCTGTATCAAGAAGGACCGAAGCCCTGTCTCAAGAAGGACCGAAGCCCTGTACCAAGAAGGACCGAAGACAAATAATCAAGAGAATCAAGGACCATATTAAAAATGGCTTCCTAGTTCGTACTTATAATGGACAACTTTCATACTTAAGACAAACTTAAAATCCAGAGTCAAGATGGCAAATAATCCGAATCAATAGGCATGCCAATAGTGACAAAATCAAATCCACAAGAAGGACAAAGTCCCAACAAGAATGCCAAGTGATCAAGCAATCCGTACAAGTGGGTGAGTTACACAAGTGACTTGAAAGTCTCAGAGAATATCAATACAACAATACAATGTGACAAGAAGTAACTAAAGTATCGAGATAACCCTTCAAATATACAGGCAGATAACAAGAGTACAAGTACAAGTTTATACCCAAACCTCAAGCTTTAGTATAGAAACAGTCCAACAAAACTTCAAGAATTCAAACCGTAACCCGACCAACGTATCAATGTTCTCAACATGTACACGAGTATATATAACCTTAAAAATACAATTAAATAACTTCTTTAACTTCTATTAGCTCAATAATGTTGACGTAAAACAGGATTATCATCACAAGTAAGCCTAGCATGTACAAATACAACTATGGTCCCAAAACAGTGAATCTGTCCAGCCTGGTACCTCAAGTCGCAACTTAGATTTGTAAAAGAAAAACGCAAAACTGGACCTTATATCCTTCATTAAAGATGTAGGTACATCTCTAAAGGTTGAAAATAAACAAGAATCACCGAAAAATATATTTTGTACAAAAAAGATATATTCAAAACACTAACAGTTGATCATCCAGGATTTCAATTTCCAAATCTGGACAGAAGTTGCCCTATGTTGCGTCCCATATTCCTAGTCTATAACAGCTACATTAGAGTTTTACATAAACACAAGAGTTCTAGGTATACAAATTAGCTTTCCAAATCATATTTATTCACTGTTAACGAAGTCTTAGAGAACGAGATATGCATAAATTACCAAACACTATCTAGCTCAGAAACAGATTTCATCACTTACCAAAGAGAAGGGTGTGTCTCGAATTCCAGCCAAAAGGACCAAGGTTTTGTTGAAATTTTGTGAGTAATCTCCTTAGATGAAGTTCTATCCCTCTCTTAGAGTTAAGTAACCCCCAATTCTTATAGAGGAGGTGTGAAAATATATATTATCAAAGTGATGTCTATCACTTACTAGATATAGCCAAAAGTCAAAGTTGGCTTCCCAAAAGTAAAAAGTTTGCTGCCCAAAAGTATACATATATCCCAATATGTATATATCTGACCTCCCTTCCAAGTTATAAATAATTCCAATTAGAAAATTACATAAATACCCCAATACAATACCTTAAATTACGATCACAATTATGTTAAGCAAGTCTGCAAATATCATAAAATTTCTAGTTCCCAAAATGAGAATAAAACATTTGTAGTAATTAAGCAATGGTGTATCGACAACCGACTCTTGGTTAGTATTTAGGGGTGTTACAACCGGACCCTACACTTGAGAAAAATGTAGAAAAAGTAGGGGTTAGCACAAAAATAAACTAAGTAAGGTATTCATGCATAAAAAAAATTAAAATATGGAAAAAAAAGTGACATTGCATTTGAAAGCATGCAATTTGACAAGTTTAAGCATAATATAAGACATAAGTCATTATCATGGACAACATAGGTCAACATCATCTTTAAAACATTTGAACTCATATACGAAGCCTCTTGAGTAACCAGAGTTCATTATTCATGTTCTTATTGTGGGAAGAATAGCCTTAACTGAAATAAAGACCATGTGAGCTAAAACATGATCACCCGGTGTCTCCCACACCGAAAAGGGTTGTTCTACTTGCCTAAGGTAGAACCATCAACTCTTAGCTTAGGTGGATCAACTAGCTAGATAACCTATGGTGGCACATAGTTTATGGGATACGGAGATTGCTACTACAAACCCGACCCCTACTAATGGGAGAGCTTCCGTATCATGAGCCCACTTCTAAAAACCCAGCCTAAACTAACAGGAAAGCTTCTATCTCATTGTCAATATCCACTCAGTGCGAAGCATAATTCCCATGGAATACTTATTAAGTCTTACTTAAATCATGTCTTATGGAAGGATGTCCTTGACAACCGATCCAAGTTAGTTTATTATGATAGCTCTTATTCATTGATTCAATTAGGTGAGAATAGCCTTTCAACCTAAGAATCCTTTCTATGTGAGAGAACCTTCCACATCATAGTTGTAAGTGTTTCATGTGAATAACCTTTCAACAACACAAAAACACAATTAACATAGGCACTACACTTTCAAAGCACCCTTAAAGCAATTACATAGGTTCATAATATCATGCATAAACTCACACTTTACCCTTCCAAAGTTCAAAGCCATTATCAATCACCAAATCTATAATTTTAGCATTATATAGTGATTTCATCATAATTTCTTGTATTTCTATCAATTCATACATTAGATCATAAAAACTCCTCTTTCACAATCAACAACCCAACCTATGAGATCACAATTTAGAGAAATATAGGGGTTTGCATGGGTTCATAAGTGTCATGACCCGAGCCTACACCTTGGACGTGGCCGACACTCAAGAACCATTGTTGATCCCAAAGAGAACCCTCATCCTGGATGACTACAATCGAAAGACTAACTTTAAGCAATCAGAATAAAATTCATGAAAACTAAAATACAAAGATTTTACTCAAAAGAAAACACTGAATAATATAATATATTCAACTCGCCAAAAATAGGCAAATTAACTCTTGAAAACATTTAATAAAATAAATAAAATGACTTGTGAAACTCTACAGTCTATGTATGAAGCTTCTAACTGACAAAGATGGAAGTCGGGATACGTCCCACGATATCCTGACAAAACTGAAAAGTAAATGAAATCCTCCGGAAGCAAGGAGGCTCACCACAACTAACTCAAACTCCATGTGGTATCACCGAAGCTCATGTTGATGACCCTGAATAACTGTATCTGTATGATGAAAGGATGCAGGCCAAATGGCTCAGTACGTGGAATGTACGAGCATGTAAGGGGAATTCTAAAGCATAACATAAGCTTGAACTTGATAAAAAGGAAACATACTTACCTCTTTAGAAACTTACTCAACTCAAAGATTAGATACTCAACTCGAAGATTAGACACTCAACTCAAGGATTAGACACTCATTTTCAAAGAAATGATACTCGACTTTGGGTACTCAACTCAAGATACTCAACTCAATATAAAGCAACAATACACATGCAATATATGGAAAGCTTTTAAAACAATAGTAAACAACTCAGTGTATTGAAGAGTACAATAACAATTCAATTAATATGTAATAAAATATAATATCACTCTGTGAGAGTTTCTCTAACCAACAACCACCACTATGAGCCTAAGTGATGATACATCGCTTGTCCACGTTGTTAGAACTGTCCTATACTTTGCCGTCATATAGGATGCCTTAACTAAGTGGATCCACTACTCTATGCTAAAAACCACTAAGGAGTCATCTAAAAAGTATGATCCTTTCTACCCATGATGGCTACATGGTTTATGGAGATGTGAGTTATCTGAACCCAAACTCATCCCCATATCGGTGCTCGATACTACTCCCAAAATGCTCAACTCATATGTTTAAAAACATAACTATTTTTGTGGTTTGAGATTATTAATCAAAATCTTTCTCTCAAAAGAGATGTTACTCAAAATGCTCAAAACACTTTTGGAAATCTCAGTTTCCTTCTCTTTTAAATGTGAAAACATTTACTCTTGGGAATACTTAGTTCCCATATATCATTTTAAGAAATGAACTTTACTCTTACTCTTTAGTCAACTCAAAGCTTAAGTCTTAAAAAAAAGTTAAAACATTTGTAAAAGACTTCTTAAAATATGGTTCATGCCGAATTATGGACGTGAACGACTCAATGCAAGGTTTTCAATAACCATAGATAGAACTCAATTCTTGGAACTCAAGAACTTCAATGATACTACTCATTTCAAGAATGCTCAACTCAGAGGGTTCATGCGGAATTATGAGCATGAACTACTCAATTCAAAGACTCAAAGATGCTTCTCATCTCAAGACTGTTCGACCTATAGGGTTCATGCAGAATTATGGGCATGAATAATTCAACTCAAGGACTTCATGGGTAACATGTAATAGTCCCATGATTAGAAATATAATCTCAAAGGGGATAAGGAACTCAATACTCAAGACTTAGAACATGAAGATACTACTCCTCTCAAAGGTAATCAACTGATGGAGTTTATGCGGAAGTTATGGGCATGAACGACTCGACTCAAGGGTCAAAATATCAATAAGGAACTCATGTATACGACTCTTCTCATTCTCATACTTACTTACTCAAAACTTAACTCAAATCGATGATGGATCTCAAAGGATTCACAATTGAACTCAAAGGCTTCCTTGAACTGTACTCTTAACTCTCTCTTGAATGTGAATTATGAATTCAAGAGTTATGATTAATGATATGAAGGATATCGTGAGGACAAAATAGACTCATGAATACATTCTCCTCACTCTCATACTTACTTGGTCGAGTCTTGAAATAAGTTATTAGAAATTGTAGAAGACTCTTCAAAGGACTCAAAGGGACTTTCTCAAAAATGTTTGAGAGAACTCTCAAGACTTGACTCTCAACTCTACCTTGAATGTGATTTATGAATTCAAGGTTGCAATTTGGGATAGGAAAGATCTCGTGATGTTTAGGAGTGTTTTTAGATATTTAAACATGAAAAACGATCAAGAAATCACTGTCAGAAAGCAAGTCCGCGAAGCCAAGATGCATTTTAATATTTGGTCGTGAAATAACTTTTGAGGCAGAGAGGTTCGTGACCTCTCCACGATGCGAAGAAAATTTCTGTGAAAGGGGAAGGCAGGTCCACGACGCGGAGCAAGGTGCAAGATTCGCCCGACTTTTTCCTTCTTCAATTTTGTAACCCCAATTCACCTAAATTCTATTATTTTTCTCAATTCCTCCTTAGATTCAGATACCCAGTATATGTACATAAGAACCTACTCATATACAACTCTCAAATCGACACGATTTAATCAAGAAATCTACAATCTCATTTAAAGTCAAGAACTAAAGCTAATTTCAAGAACATAATTCAAGAACACCTTACTTTCAACTTTCTAGAACAAACTTAACACTGAAATTAACATGATTGGCGTGTGGGTGAACAAATCCAACACTATGGAAGCTTACATACCTGAAAGAACCATCTTCTTAAAGAACTTGAAGGAAAATATTGGAAGAAGAATCCTAGCATTAGTGATTTTTGAATTCCTTGAGCGTAGAATTTTTTTGAGTGGATGAGAGGGTTCGATTTCAGAAAACTGATTTTCTACACGTTTAGGGAAATTTAGATGACTTCCTAAGAGTTTTTAGGACTAAAATAACCTTTAATAAATAAATAAAATGAGTTGGGAGTCGGAATAATTTTTCACAGGCAGTGAGGTCCGCATTGGCTCTGTAACGCGGAGCCATCGTGGAACTGCTGCCAGGTTTGTGCATTGTTAGTAAATCAGTCATAACTTTTCACTCATAGCTCAAAATTTAGCAAACTCGGTTGAGTTGGAAAGAGGACTTGAAGGGTTTTAAATTTCCATTTTGTAGCTCACCTAACGAATCTATACTAGGAGTTATGGTCGTTAGAAGTTGACCCAAAATTTTGAAAAACTATGAATGACTTGAATGCTTTTCTCTTTGGTTCTTCTTGGAACTCAAGGTGCTATATCCAGTGACCTTAATACTCAAGAAAAATTAAATTCCTCGGTAAAATCCGACTCACAAGAAGGCATGATTCGAGTCTTAGTTCGAAAAAAATTCTGGGGTGTTACAATAAGGAAAACATCATAAAAACAATATAGAGTATCAATTCATGCATATTTAGACATAATTAAACCATTAAAACCAATAAATCAAAGAATCCATGGTGAATGAAGAAAACCCTAGCTATTTGGGGGAATTCCACCATTTAAAATTGAAGATTTTGAGAGGGCTCCATGGGCGAAATCTACCCATGGATGAAAACCACCATACATCAATCACAAAGCCCTATGAATTTGGTGTGAAGATCCTTGATTCTTGAACCTTAACTTTTACTTTCTTCTTCTTTGAGTTTTCTAGAGAAAGAATATTTGGAGAGGATGAAGTTTTGGGAATTGATTTGGGTTTTAGAAATAATGAGTTGAAATGTCTTAATCTAGGCGTTTAAATCCTTATATAGGTGGTATAAATTAGGCTAAAACGACACCACTTAATATTAATTAAAACCGGAAAACCCCAAAGGGCCCCTAAATTTAACCCCCAAAACAGTTCCCAGGTCACCATTCATGAGACCACGTTGACGGGCCTTGGATGGAACCACAGACCATCTTGGTCAAGCGTGGTTTGGTGAATGCAATGTTTTGGCCAACCACGACCCTCCATCCACAGGGCGTGGACCCACCCACGGGACATGGGTCCTGCAATGGTTCATTGGTTTTTTGGTAGTTTCTAGGGGTCCTCCTCAAGCATCCATGGTTGGTCCTTGAGGGGTAGTACCTTAACGTTCTAACACAAAATCCTTTATTTTAAGTACAAGGAGTTACATTCTTGACTCTAACCCTTACATTAAGCTCTAGTTTTGCCTACTAATTTCTGAAGTATTACAATATCTCCCCCTTAGGAATATTCATCCTCGAATGACGATCTAGACACCTTACGGAAGTAAAGAATCAAGAGTAGCAGCCCATCATGCATGCAACATCAAAATAATGCACAATTCAAAGGAGGAAACATCAACTCCAACTTAAACATAATCAATGCATTCCAAGGAAGTAGGAACTACATCTAACAATCCATTATGCATGAAATTTCAACATTTATCCTTTTCTTAGGAGGAGCTACCTTCTCCAAGTTTTAAAGCATGCTCAACTGTACAATCTCATGAAACAATTAGGCCATTTACTCAAGAAAAGCATATACATATAAATCATGTTCATCAATTCATCTTATGAAGTCAAATAGGCAACTCATACTCAATGCACAACAACATGAGGAAAGTCATTCATGAAAACTCATTTTCTTACAAAACATGAATTTCTCAAGAACATGCATAGTATAAGGAAATCAGGGAAACACATAAATCACACATGACTCCTAAATAAGAAAACTCAAGAGGAACTCATTACCTCAAGTTGGAATAGGAAAGGAAGAAAAAAAAATGAGCATATCAGGACTCATGTCGGCCTCGGCCTTCCAAGTAGCACCCTCAACTAAGTGATTCCTCCCCAATACCTTCACAGAGGCAACTTTCTTGTTTCTCAACCTCTTGACTTGCTGGTCTAGGATCTCAACCGGTACCTCTTCATAAGAAAGATTCTCCTTAATATCTAAACCCTATCATGGTTGATGGATCCTAGACACATTTCTTCAACATTGAGACATGGAACACCGGATGCACCAACACCAACTCATTTGGAAAATCTAACTCAAATGAAACCTTGACGACACGCCTCAAAATCACATAGGGACCCATGAACCGAGGACTAAGTTTCCCCTTCTTCCCAAACCTCATAACACCCTTCATGGGTGAGATTTTCAAATAAACCCAATCATGCCCATCAAATTTTAGATCTCTCCTTCTAACATCGGCCTAGGACTTTTGCCGACTTTGGGCCATCCTCAACCTCTCTCTAATAACCCGAATAGTCTCAATGGCCTCATGCACCAATTTCAGACATAAGAGAGCAACTTCTCCCACTTCAAACCATCCTATAGGAGACCCACATCTCCTACCATAGAGAGCCTCAAAGGGAGCCATGTCGATACTCGAATGATACTTGTTATTATAAGTAAACTCAACTAAAGGCATATGGTCATCCCAATTGCCCTTAAAATCTATCACAGATGCCCTAAGCATATCTTTCAAAGTCTGAATGGTGCATTCCGCTTGACCATCCGTTTGAGGGTGAAAATTTGTGCTAAGCTTCACCTTGGTACCTAGCCATTTATGGAAAGTCTTCCTAAACTGTGAAATAAATTGGGTACCTGGATCCAAAATTATAGAAGGTTACTCCATGTAACCTTACTATCTCCCTCAAATACAACTTAGCACTCTTCCACCGAATAGGACACTTGGTGGGAATGAAATGAGTGGACTTAGTCATCTGGTCCACTATTACTCATATCAAGTAATGTTGTCACCGAGTACGTGGCAAACCTACAGTAAAATACATGTTCACATCTTCCCACTTCTGAGTAGGAATAGCAATATCTTATGACAAGCCTCCCGACCTTTGGTGCTCAAACTTTACTTCTAGACAATTAGGACATTTGGCCACAAATCCAGAGATCTCTTTCTTCATCCCATACCACCAATAGACTTCCCATAGGTCGGTGCATCTTGGTGGCACCCGAATGAATAGAATATCAAGAGTTATGAGCTTCTTCTAAAATTTGCTCCATCAAGCTGTCAACATTTGGAATACATAACCTACCTTGATGCCTTAGTACCCCATCTCCTCAATGGGAGAAAGTCTCAGCAGACCTTTTAAGAACCACCTCTTTCAACTCAACCAAGATAGGATCAAGACTTTTCTTAGACTTCACATCCATCACAAAGGACGATTCAGAATAATTATGGACCATGACACCACCCTTGGTGGAATCCACTAGTTGAACACCTAGGCAGGCCAACCTATGCACATCACGAAGCAACTCTTTCTTTTCATCCTCTATATGAGCCACGCTACCCATCGACAACCTGTCGACTAAGAGCATCCACTGCCATATTAGCTTTACTGGGGTGATAAAGGACACTCATGTCATAATCCTTCAATAAGTCAAGTCACCTTCTTTGGCAAAGATTCAATTCCTTTTGACTAAACACATATTGTCGACTCTTATGATCGGTGAAAACATCAACATGGACTCCATACAAATAATGCCTCCTTATCTTTAAAGTGAAAACAACCGCCGCTAACTCAAGATCATGGGTAGTATAATTCTTCTCATGGACTTTAAGTTTCCTTGAAGCATAGGCAATAACTTTACCATTTTGCATAAGCACACATCCCAACCCAACTCTAGAGGCATAACAATACACCACAGAACCATTTGAACCTTCCAGTAAGGTCAACACCGGTGCGAAAGTAAGCCTATCTTTCAACTCTTGGAATCTTTTCTCACAAGCTTCCAAGCACACAAACTTAGCCTTCTTTTTAGTCTACGCCGTCAAATGAGAAGCAATTGAAGAAAATCCCTTGACAAACCTTCTATATTAACCGGACAAATCCAAAAAACTTCTAATGTCTGAGGGAGTTCGAGGTCTAAGCTAACTCTTGACCGCATCCATCTTCTTAGAATCTAGCTTAATACCCTTTCTTGACAGAATATGACCAAGAAAAGTTACGGAGCTGCAACACAATTCTTAAATGGTCAACATGCTCATTTTCACTTCTTGAATAGATTAAAATATCACTAATAAACACAATCACAAACATGTCTAGGTATTGCCTAAACACTATGTTCATCAAGTGCATAAATATCGCTGGAGCATTAGTCAACCCAAATGACATTACCATAAACTTACAATGACCATATTGGGTTCTAAAGGCCATCTTTGGAATATCATCCCCTCTTACCCTCAATTGGTGATAACCCGAACGAAGATCAATCTTAGAGGAATAACTAGTCCCTTGAAGTTGGTCAAATAAGTCATCAATTCTTGAAAGATGATATTTATTCTTGATGGTCACTTTATTGAATTGACGATAATCAATACACATTCAGAGAGACTGTCACAACCCAGAGTTACCCCTAGAAGAGACATGGCGTACTTTACCCCGAAGGGGTCGCCTAAAATCCTCTAGCATCATCATAACATAAGACATAGAAATAATGCAGAAAATTTTAAAGCTTTTACAATCGAAGTTAAACTTCATTTTCATAATTGAAAATCATAAGAATCTAGACTTTGTCTCATACACCATCTAAAATATAGGAATACAAAGTTTGGGACTTAGTCCTTTACATCAATAAAATCTCAATATAAGAGTAGTACAGTAGGAACTAAGAAATGGAAATATTCTCTCAAACTTGAGGACTCACCACTACTTGGAGATAAGAAATCCAAGTCTTCTTCAAGAAAGGAGAGTGTATGTTACCTAGCCAGAACCTACACTTATAAAAAAATGTAGAGGAAGAAGTGGTTAGCACAAATATGTACCAAGTATGGAAAAATGCATAAAATCCTTGAAATTTGATAAAAAGGACATTTTAGTTGAAAAGAATGTATTTATCAAGTTTGGAGACCAACATGCATTTTCAATGTCAAAGACAAGCCATAATCACATTATATTCACAACATAGTAATACCAACACTTTAGCAACCCCTAAGGAAGACTTGTGCAATGTATGCTTGGCATCCCATAATACTAACCATACTAAGTACTCCTTTGAAATTACCTTAATCATACATATCATCTTTAGACCTCATCATAATCAATAGTCATAAATAAGAACCTAGTCATGTACCTTACTTGAACATAACGAAAGTCATTCATATCAACTATTCATTCAACATACATGCATACATTCATATCTCATCATAACATAAAGGAACCATCCCATAATATCCTACTAAATCTACTTGTGTAATGTGGAAGTGAAGTCTCATACCCCCACTCCTACAAAGTAAACTCACCAAGAAGTCATAGTATAGTTCATGTCTCATTCATTATCTTATTATATAGGGAAGAGTAGCCATAACCGACATAGACCATGTGAGCTACATGGATTCCGGTGTCGTGTAACCCCACACCGAAAGAAGGTGTCGTACTTTCCTAAGGTAGAACTAACATGTTTAGCTTTTAGGTGGATCCACTAGCTAAAGTCCTATGTGGGCACATAGTTATGGGATAGGGAGATTGCTTCTACAAACCCGACCTATTGCATTGGCGAAGGAGATTCCATCTCATGAGTTTACTTTTAGATGACCCGACCTATTGCATTGACAGAGGAGCCTTTACCTCATTTTCCATATCCACTCATTGCTAAGCATTATTTCCCAAATTATACATAATTAGTCTTAAATTGTATTTACATGTGTGAAGGATTGCTTTACCCTTCATTCAATACAATTCATAAAATACATCATAGATTCATTTAGGTGAGAACTAATTTTCAACCTTAGAATCACCATTAACACATGAGTAAACCATTTAGATTATTATTCATAGTGTTTTCAGGAGAAATAGCCTTTCAATCAACACAACAATATCATCACAATCCTAGACAAGTCATATATGAACATGTGTAAAGGGTAACGGGAGAATTGACCTTTCAACAATACCTCAATTTACACAATAGTGATAAGATCTTTACCTTTCAAGTGAATTATAAGTTCACATACAACTTTAATCAATCATGAACAAACCTTCACAATTTACCCCTTCAACGGTCATGATCCAAGTCTCACAATCACACTTAGAAATACTACTTTAAGCATGAATAAAACAAGATTCAATAATTGGATTAACATAGGAACAATTCATAGTAATTATCTTGTATAAATACACCCATCACAATACATGAAATTAGGGTCATGGCGAAGTTCATGGGTTCATGGGGAATTTTATAATAAAAACCACCCTTAAACATCAAATCATCCATAATATAATGCATTTAACGTAATAAAATCATTTTCAGGAAGAATCCATGGTGAGAATGAAAACCCTAGTTTTTGAACAATACCCTAAATTTTGAAATTCGAGTTGAAGGGCTTCATGGAGAAAAGTGTTCCATGAATCAAGGTTCCCATACCTTAATTGAAGCTTTGCCCACGAATTAGAGTTGAGAAGATGTATTCTTGATCCCTAACCTTCAAGTTCTTGGTGTTCTTCAATGGAGGAACTTCTAGAGAGAGAAATATTGAGCGAAGAGGATTTTGGGGAAATATTGAGCGGAGTTTGTGAAATGACCAACTCTTGAAAATTTTGACTTAAAACCAATATATATTTTACCCCTAAAATACCCAAAACACCCCCACATTAACTGGACTTAAAAAGTAAAAGACTTAAATGATCCTCACTTAAAGACCTCGTCCACGTGTCACGCCCATCTTCACGAGCTGTGATGAGGACCACGACTCGTGGTCCCTCTTTTGAAGATTGGTGCAGTGGCTAGAGTTTGGTCGCATTTGGCTCATGAGTTCAAGTCATCTCCACGGGCCCCTTCACGGCTCCTGAAGTGGACCACGACACGTGGTCATGCCCGTGGAGGGTTGAGGCAGTAGCCCCTCCAAGGTGGACCAAGGGTTACACGCCCAAGGCATCACCACGAGCCGTGGTCAAGACTATGATTCATGGTCCCTCCCATGGTCCTTGAGGTAGTAGCCTCGCCACTTGGAGCCTTTTTCTTATTTCCCTAAGGCAACTCTACGAGCACCTCCCATAGTCGTGGTCATAACCACGGACCGTGGAAGTTAAGGCAGTGACTAGGAATAATGGTGGCCAAACTTTCATGGCCAAGGCAAGACCATGCCCACTTTCACGAGCCGTGGTAAAGACCACGACTCGTGGTCCTTCTCATGTAGGTTGAGGAAATAGCTAAAGGCTAGGGGCAACCTTTGCCCCTTGGCCGTAGAACTTGCCTCATGACCTTGGCTCCTATAACTCTGATTCAAGTCGTTCATCCTCACATTTAGGCTCTAGTTTAACTTATCATTTTCTGAAGTGTTATAGAGACCCATATTTCTTTCTAAAAAAGAATACGGGAGCGCCCATCGAGAAATACTCGGTTAGATGAACCCCTTATCCAAAAAATACTTTAGTTGCTCTTTCAACTCCGTCGAAGCCATTCTATAAGGAGGGATAAAGATAGGTTGCGTATTTGGGAGAAGGTCAATACCAAAATCTATTTCCTGCTTGGGAGGAATACCAGGTAAAATATCTGGGAACTCATTAACTACCGGAATAGGCTCTAGAGAAGGGGTTTCAAAATCCATATCCCTCACCCTAACAAGATGGTAAATACACCATGTTGAGATCATATTCCTAGCTTTAACACAAGATACAAATTGACCTCTAGGCATAGAACTTCCCCCCATCCATTCTAAGATAGGCTCATTTGGAAATTGAAATCTAACCACACGAGTCCTATAATCTATAGAGGCATAACATGCATGTAACCAATCCATACCAAGAATCACATTGAAGTCTAACATGTATAGCTCTACTAAGTCCACCAAAGTAATCTTGTGGGATAAGGAAATGGGACATCTCCTATAGACCCTCTTCACCACCACAGACTCACCAGCTGGAGTAGAGACAAAAAAAAGTGTTCTAATAGCACTTCCGGGGAAACATCAAATCTCATTGCCACATAAGGCATCACAAATGATAAAGTAGGACCAGGATCTAACAAGGCATACACATCAATAAAAAATAATTTTAGCATACCGGTCACTACATCTGTGAAGCTCTCTTGGTCACCTCGGGATTGAAGAACATAAAATGGTTTTACTTTGGGGCATTGGAGTTTGAACCGCTTGGAGGAGCTTGGTTTCTTTCCCTTCTCTTTGCCACAAGCATGGGACAATCTCTTATCTTGTGTCCACTCTTCCCGAAACTAAAACATCCATCAGTGCCAGCTAGCTACTTACCATCATGTTTCTTCCCACACTTGGCACATGTATATCTAGCGAAAGAAGAACCATCTTCATTTGCTCATTCAGGTTTAGTGTTAGACACCCTTTCCTTATTAGACTTAGGAGGAGCACTATATGAATCTTGACCGGAACACCTTTGTCGATATCTAGGTAGGCCTTGTCCATTGGACCTTGAGTTAGAGAAATTCCCATCACCGATTCTAGCCCTTTTAACCTCCCTATTATTCTCACTAAGTTTCGATTCCTCCATTTTTTTAGCGTAAAACATAGGCTCTGAGATATCCATATCATGGAGGAGCATTGCCGTATGATACTCTTTTTCAACCAAGTCGAACACACTCGACATAAACCTACTCATCATAGACCTTGAATCTGCCACCATAGTTGGAGCATATTTGGAGAGTTGGGTGAACTTTAGAGCATACTCTTTAACACTCATACTTCCTTGAAGAAGGTTGATGAGCCCTTGTACCTTTGCCTCCCTTAACTCGAGGGGGAAGAATCTATCAAGAAATGCCAATTTCAACAATTCCCATTCTACTAGGCCCGCACCTACTAGTCTTTCTCCCTTCCACTGATCATACCAAACTTAAGCCACATCTTTTAGTTGGTAGGCAAATAACTTTTCCTTCTCTTCGGAGACACCCATAATAGCAAGTACTTTATAAACCTGATCGATGAACTTTTCAGGATCCTCTTCCACTTTGGAGCCATCAAATTCCGGAGGGTTCATTCGTGAAAAATCCCTTACCATTGAAACAGCCGAATTCACATTAGGATTTACTGGAGCTAGAACTTATCTATTGGCTTGAGCCGTCACGGCTTGAGCCAACATTTGGATAGTCGACCTAAACTCCGCATTGGTCACATTCTCAACCAAAGGATCTATCAAAGCTTGGGGAGCTTGAGGAGGAGTTCCTTGCTTCACATTGTCATCTTCCATCCTTCTACCATTAGCCCTTCGTTTATTCATATCCTGAAGACATAAGAGAAGGATTAGTAGAGAGAAATATTTTAGAGTTAAACTCTAAGGCATGACTTAAGAGTAATAAAGAAGTGGAATTTCCTAAACATCTTGTAGCCTCTCATTCATAAGTGTGGCACACTTCACACTCATGAACAAGACTCTACTAGATGTGGCTTATGAGACATCATCCTAGAATCATTCTAAACCTCGTGCTCTGATTACAAAGTTTGTGACGACCCACGGTACCCGCTAGATGTACCAAGGCACATAGAACCCCTAAAGGATCCATGTAATCCACTTAGCATATCATAACATAAAGTTCTAGAATAATAAAGAGTAAAACATATTGAAGTCTTAAAGGTTTTGTATAAAAGAAAGCGGAAGTCTTGACTTATCTCAATATAGCCAACTATTACAATCCTTGAATGAAATAGGGGCTAGCCCATACAAAATGTCTGAAAAGGGAAAGTACATGAAAGGAACTACTACATAGGAAAAATTCATCCTCGAACCATGAGGAGTCACCAACAGGCTTGGAAGATACACAAGTCAAAGCTTTAGCCACTAGAATGATCACCTTGATAACTGAACCCTACCCTTAGGGAAAATGTAGGAAAAATAGGAGTTAGCACAAAAATGCACTAAGTATGGTAGTAATGCATAAAAACATTAAAATATGCAAAAAAAAGGGTCATGTCATTTGAAAGCATGCAATTTGCCAAGTTTAAGCATCATATAAGACATTAGAAGTCATAAGTCATAATCATGGACAACATAAGTCAACATTATCTTTAAAACCTTTGAACTCATATAGAAAGCCTCTTGAGTAACCATAGTTCATTATTCATGTTCTTATTGTGAGAAGAATAGGCTTAACCGACATAGAGACCATGTGAGCTAAAACATGATCACCCGGTGTCTCTCACTCCGAAAAGGGTTGTACTAGTTGCCTTAGGTAGAACTATGAACTCTTAACTTAGGTGGATCCACTAGTTTATGGGATACAAATATTGTTTCTAGATACCCGGCCTCTACTAATGGGAGAGCTTCTATCTCATGAGACCTCTTCTAGAAACCCGACCTCAACTAACGGAAGAACTTCCATCTCATTGTTAAAATCCACTCGGTGCTAAGCCTAATTCCCACGAAATACTTATTAAGTCTTACTTAAATCATGTCTCATGGAAGGATGACGTTGACAACCGATCCAAGTTAGTCCATTAGGATAACTCTTATTCATTGATTAAATGAAGTGAGAATAGCCTTTCAACCTAAGAATCCTTTCTATGTGAGAAAACCTTTCCACATCATGGTTGTAAGTGTTTCATGAGAATAAACTTTAAACAATACAACAACACAATTAACATTGGCACTTTACTCTCAAAGCACCCTTAAAGCAATTACATAGGTTTATAAGATCATGCATAAACTCACACTTTGCCCTTCCAAGGTTCAAAGCAGTGATCAATCACCAAATCTAGAATTTTAGCATTAGATAGGGATTTCATCATAATTTCATGTAATTATATCAATTCATACATTAGATCTTAAAAACTCATCTTTCACACTCGACAATCAAACCTATGAGATCACAATTTGGAGAAATATCGGGGTTTGCATGGGTTCATAAGGGAAACATCATAAAAACATAAAAATATCATCAATTCATGCATATTTAGACATAATTAAACTATTAAAATTAGTAAATCAAAGAACCCATGGTGAATGAAGAAAACCCTAGCTAATTGTGGAATTCTACCATTTGAAATTGAAGATTTTGGGAGGGCTCCATGGGTGAAAGCTACACATGGATGAAAACCACCATACCTCAATCACCAAGACCTATGAATTTGTTGTGAAGATCCTTGCTTCTTGAACCATAGCATTCACTTTCTTCTTTTTCTTCTTTGAGTTTTCTAGAGAGAGAAATTTTGGAGAGGATGAAGTTTTGGGAATTGATTTGGGTTTTAGAAATAATGAGTTGATATGTCTTAATTTAGGGGTTTAAATCCTAATATAAGTTGTTTAAATTAGGCTAAAACGACATTACTTAATATTAATTTAAACTAAAAAACCCCAAAGTGCCCTTAAACTTAACCCCAAAAATAGCTCCCAAGTCACCATCCACGAGACCACATTGACGGGCCGTGGATGGAACCACGGACCATCCTGGTCAAGCGTGGTTTGGTGGCTGCAACTTTTTGGCCAACCACGGCCTTCCATCCACGGGCTGTGGACCCACCCACGGGGCATGGGTCCTGCCGTGGTTCACTAGTTTTTGGCAGTCTCTAGGGGTCCTCCTCAAGGGTATATGGTTGGTCCTTGAGGGGTATTACCTTGACGTTCTAAAACGAAATCCTTAATTTTAAGTATGGGGAGTTACATTGCCGACCCTAACCCTCACGTTAATCTCTAGTTTAGCCTACTAATTTCCGGAGTGTTACAGTATAGAGGCCTGACTGGCGTGATCACTAAATCAGATTCCCATAGAGGGGACTTATAAACCTATGGCGGCACATAGTTCTCAGACTACGAGGGTGACTGAACCTATTCCAACTCGGTGTTAAGCCCACTCCCAACTGGAAATGTGTACAATACAACATAACTGAAGTATAATGGATAGCTTAGTATTCTGACATGCTAACTGAAGATGCAATATTTAAACACTGATAATGAAATCGTTGAAATTTGAGACATGTATATCCGTTTGTCTATCCTAGCTAGTGTATTCCATGAACTAAACGAATTTATCTAACTAGGGTTCTAACTTTCATGCAACAAGCTAAGAAACAATGTTTAGAAGACTTGATAATCTGAGTAAGAGCAATATAATACCTAAATGGCACCCTGAAGTTGATCAAAGAGATCATTAATTCTCAGAAGAGGATACTTGTTATTGATAGTAACCTTGTTCAACTGACAGTAATCTATACACATTCTAAGGAAACCATCCTTCTTTCTCACAAATAAGACCAGAGCACCCCAAGGTAAGACACTTGGTCGAATAAAACCCTTCTCAAGGAGACCTTTCAACTGCTCTTTTAGCTCTTTCAACTCTGCTAGTGCCATTCTATATGGCGGAATAAATATAGGTATAGAGGATTGGGAAGAATATCTATACCGAAGTCTATTTCTCTCTCAGGAGGGACTCTGGGAAGATCATCTAGAAAGACTTATGGAAACTCTTTTACTACTGGAACTGACTCAATATGAGGTATCCAACACTAGAGTCATTAACTCAGAAAAAGTGATAGACACACCCCTCGGAAACTAAATTTCTCACCTTAAGGTACGAAATGAGACAACCATTCGACACTTTTGAACTACTCTTCCACTCTATAACTGGATTATTAGGAAACTAGAACTTAACAAATCGGGTTGTACAATCGACTGAGGTATAACAGGCATGAAGCTAGTTCATACCTACAATGACATTGAAATCTACCATATTTAACTCAACTAAGTTAGCCATGATGCTTTTATGATTGATGGAAATGGTACAATCACGATAGACTCTCTCAACTAGAATAGACTCACCAACAGGTGTAGAAACACTGAAGGTCTCAAGAAGATTCTCCAGAAAGAACATCAAAATTCATCGCAACATAAGCAGTCACAAAAGATAGACTCGCTCTTGGATCTAGCAAAGCATAAATGTCAAAGTTAAGGACTTCGATCATATTAGTGACAACATCTGGCGAATCCTCTTACTCTTGGAAACTAGTAATACCATGCAGATGATTTGCTCCACCACCTGCCCTTAAAGTAGCTCCTCTAGATGTAACTTTGTCTGGTTGAGCAACTGAAGAAAATTAGACTCTATATCCCCCATTTCCATTACCTTGTCTGTTCTTTGGGCACTCTTTCATAAAATGAATGTTCTAACCACACTCGAAGCAACCAGTGGAGCCATCACGACACACCCTTGAGTGGTTCCTACCACACTTAGCACATGCAAGAGTCATGTTACCCCCTTGTGTCACACTACCTTGAGACTGCGTAGATCTAGCCCTGAAATTTTGTGAATTTTAATTTTGGAAGTCACCTCTATTCCTTGGTGCAGGTGCACTAGAAGATGATGGAGCAGGTCCCTTTTGTTTCTATTGGAAAGATGACTGGTAGACATTACCCTTCTGCTGTCCAGACTCATTCCCTGTCTTAGCTCTCTTGTTTCAAAATTCTTCCCTATCTCTCACCTTCTCTTCTTCAATCTGCTGCACATGAATCCTAAGTCTTGCTATGTCCGTGTACCTTATTAGCATAGCTTCCTTACCCTCTTTACTTGATAGACGAGACAATCTAGCAACAAATAAACTCATCCTGCTTCTCATGTCAGCAACCATCTCCGGAGCATAACGGGAAAGTTGGGTGAACTTCATATTGTACTCATGAACACTCATAGATTCTTGCTTAAAAGTGAGGAGTTCTCGTACCTTTGCTTCTCTCAGATCTGAGGGGGGGAAAACGCCCAGAGAAAGCCTCCTCAAACATAGCCCAACTCACAAGTGGTACACCTTCAACTCTGTTCTTTTTCCATTGATCAAACAAGATTCTAGCGACATCCTTCAATTGGTATGCAGCTAGTTTCACCCTCTCAACATCAGCAATGTGCATAATTTTTAAAACCTTCTAAAGCTCTTCAACAAAAAAATTCGGATGCTCAATCACAGTTGAACCAGTAAAGCTTGAAGGATTCATCCTTAAAAATTTACAGATTCTAGAAGAATCAGCCACTTTCTGTCGATTTTCTCTTTGTCCAACTTGATTTCTCAGACCTTGACTCAACATTCGGATAGCTTCTCAGAACTCAGCATTGGTGACCTCTCCTTGGGGTCGCACTTCAGGTGCATTAGGTACCCCTTGTTCCTCGACATTCCTCCTAGCAGGACAACCTCTGACAACTCTTCGTGGAGGCATGATCTGAAAGACACGTGCAAGACGAATTAAAAGAATTTTTTTAAAGATAAACTCTATGATGAGTCCACAATTTGGACTATATTTTAATAGAATTATTGTCCTCAAATGCATATTTTGTCTCAATAACTGATGTAAACCCTTAAGTTTCAGGTATTTGGATTAAGAGACAAAGCTTGGACGCTATCAAGTGTAAAGGAACAAAGAGGCTGAAAGAATGGAGAAAACACTTCCTGAGGATCGCCTAAACTATTAGGCGAGTCGCTGAAAGGTCCTAAATCCCACCAAATGTTCTAGTGTGTTGTGCCCTGAAAAAGAAGATCATGTCTGCAATGAAAAGGAGCAGTCGATGCATCGCTGAGCAGTTCCGCAAAGCAGCACTCTATCACCCAAAGCCTTAAAATGCAAAAAAGCTAAAGGCAAAAGCAGAAAGGTGATGAACCAGACCAAAGGGTGGATAACGTAGTGTGTCGGAGATCCCAAATAACTGAGCCAAATGGTCCTTCGCATCATAAATTTTCGAACACTATAAATACTTGTTTAAATTGTTCACTTAGTATCAGACTTTAGACATAAATTTTATTGTTTAGACTGAGAATATTTCAGTTTTAGTTCTTAGAGTTTTTGGAGACATTGTGCTTGAACTTGAAGATTTGAATATTTTTAATTCTAAGATATTGGAAGTGGGTCTCGAAGAATATTCATCCTTCACGTGTTTAAAGACTTTATTCATCGTACCCACTTGATGGAAACACTTGTTGGTATCAATTTCCATCTCTTTTTCATGTTTAGCTAAAACCCCAATTCTTCGGGTGTGATTTTGTGAATATGGGTTAAATTTACTGTTGGGTGTTGCTTATTGTTGGTATATTCGATGTTTAAATGTGATTTCGTTTAGTAGTTGTGTTTTAACTTAATGAGATTTCGTTGCAAATATGATTTCATCGTAGTATTTTTGGCTTGCTTGAGAGAGAGGTTTTAAAACTTAGACTACTAAATTGATAGCCAGTGGTTATTGGGTTGTCGTGGGTTCAGCTCGGGAGAGTGAATCATAGGCCCTCTCCCACACTTTCAACTCAAGAGGGTGAATGGGCTAAGGCGGAGGTTGTGTTTAAATGTGGCAACTCAGTGTTCGAGAGAAACCGAGTTGATTCGGGGTAAGTTGCTCGAGAGAAAATTTACCCCCACTATAGTCTATCCTAGTTACAAATATTCAGCGATGTACTATCAATAACATTTACCCGATAGTGTCTTTTATCCCATATTCCTATCACATCCCAAGAATCTAGTCTCCCTATCTGGTTTCCTTATATTTTTGTCATTTTTGTTGATTAGCTAATACAAACCCCCATTGATAATTGATAATTGCATCACCCCTTCGATTTAGTATGTTTTTATTCATTAATATGTACAGCTACGACTGATTAGAACTTGATTTTACTTTTCTATTAATTCTCAAAACCACTCCCTGTGGGAACAATCCCAACCCTTGGTTAGGTTATATCACTACACGCGATCATTGGCACTTGAACCGAAGTAGTGTCTTGATACGTGAAGTCAAAATGGCGTCGTTGCTGGGGAGTGGTGTTAGTTGAGAATTTGTAGTTAAGTAGGATTTTCGTTCTTATTAGTTGTAGTTCTACTTAATTTGCAGTTTTTTTTCGATTGTTTGTGCTGAAAGCAGGAAGCATGAGTGTTAATGGCAGCAACGACAGCCAGGTGGGCCACCAAGACGACATCGGAAATATCAATGATGTCCAAGAGCCCAACATTAATGACCCCCATCTCATGGGAGGTATTGGGGCCATCCATTTACCTCCAACCAAGGGTAATGCAGTGTTCCACATAACGAGCACTATGTTGCAACTCTTATAACTAAAGGGACTTTTCAGTGGATTTGCTCATGAGGATCCTCATGAGCATCTTCAAAACTTCGTGGATGTGTGCGGACCATTCTCTATTAAAAACATCTCTCAGGAGTCAGTCTGGTAAAGGTTATTCCCTTTCTCATTGATGGGGCAAGTGTGCAAGTGGCTGGCTGAGTTGCCACGCGAATCCATCACTTCTTGGGAGGAATTGGTAAACGCATTTCAAGTGCGATTTTTCCCTCCTTCGAAGATGATGACTCTTTGGGACAACATTCAGAGTTTTAAACGTCTAGAGGGTGAGCCAATCCATGAAACTTGGCTGCGATTCAAAAATTTGGTGCTCCAATGCCCAACTCAAGGTCTGCCCGACAATGTTTTGCTGTAGTATTTTTACTGAAGTCTGAACTCGGTAAACAAAGGTGTTGTTGACCAACATTCACCTGGACGCTTGATGCAGCAACCATATGTAATAGCAGCCCAACTTTTAGATGGTATGACGACCATAAATAGAGCGTGGTACACTCATGAAGACCAAGTCTCCCGTATCATATTCAAGCTATCTAAGGAGTAGATGGAGAAAGATCATGAGAGAGACCAAAACATGGCCAAGAGCATGCCACAACTTGATCAAAAATGTCATGAGGGCTGGTGCTCGTGGTGTCAATTCCATGAGGATCGGGTGTGCAAATCCTGAGGAGACGAAGTTTGAAGCCTTGTATAATGAGGAGGTAAATTTTCTAGCCAACCAAGGCGGTGGTTATCGTTCAAACTACCCGAGGAAGGGTGGCAACCAAGGTTGGGCTAGAGAGGATGGTTGGAAGGATTGCGATAGAGAATGGACGGACCAAAATCCTAACTGGAAGGACGGGGAGAAGGACATGTATGTGCCTCCCCATGAGCACTAAAAGTCGAAGGATTCGGAAGGTGGTAGGTCTGAGGATATTCTCTCTCGTATCCTCAACAAAGTTGAAGGTTCAAACAAATTTTAAAATAAATGAAAGAAGATTTGTCCAACCTTAGCCTGACCATCACCTCTCATTCAGTGTCGACAAAGTAGTTGGAGACCCAAATGGGTCATATATCATCTCATCTCAATCCGAGACAGCAGGGGGCTTTTCTTAGTGATACTATGGTTAACCCCAAGAATGAGGTTTAAAGTTGGACTTGTGTCATGCCACGATGTTAACTAAGGCAATATTTGGGAGGAAACCCAAAACCCTTTATTTATTGCTTTTTGTTTGTTTGCTAAATAATGGTGTGTTGGTTGTGCAGGATAAAGTGTGGGAAATGTTAGGAAAGAAGGAGATTGGCGAGCAAAATGGTCCAATCTGTGCATTGCCTAAGAGATCGGTGACCCTGACTCAGACCGCTGTTGGAATAAAGACAACTTTAAGAGAAAGTCTGCCAAACTCGGTGGGCCCAAGAAATTATTGGCGAGTCGCCAACCAGGTCGGCGATTCCAATTTTTACTGTCGTTTGAATTCCAAAATTGACTGGGAAATTTGTAAAACTCGGCGAAGTAAGTGATTGCTCGGCGTGACACCGAATGGTTCGGCGGTTAGGACTAATGTCGTCGAGTGGGTAAGAACTGGACGGTTTTTAAAGCCAAAGGTTTAAATTCTCAAACTCTTTCACTTTTATGCATTTTCATTCTCCCAACCGCACACCTGCACTTTATTCCCTATATATTTTCATTCTCCCAACCGCACACCTGCACTTTATTCCCTATATATTTTCATTCTCTAAGTGTTTTAGTCTCGATTTGTGCTTGGAACTTGGATTTAATTGTTGCCTAGCAATTAAATCCCAATTTATTCAGTATCAAAGGTTGGTTTCCGAACCCTAAGCTATTTTTATCGATTTTATAATCAAATGCAATGATATTATCGTGTTGAATTGTGTTGGGTTTCTATGCTAAGAGTTAATTTGTTTGAATGCCTGATTTAATTTGATAATCTTTCCGTAGTGTTTTGATTGTCGACTTCCCGTAATTGTATGCCTTAAAATGGATTAAAATTCAAGGGGTTTCATTTGGGTGTTATGGGTCCTACCATGATTTCATTAGTGCATGCTTTATTTTCGGTTTTGGAGGTTGCAATGGTTAATTTCGAAAAGTGGGTTGAAAGTAGGCACGTTGGGTCATTTGGCGAGCTGGGTCAAGCTCACCGAACTGCTCGGTGGTTCACCGAAGTTCCTTATCCCGCCGTTAATTTCAAGTTTTATTTGATGCTGAATCCTGTGACTTTCGGCGAGAAGCTTGAGATCGCCAAAACCACTTGGCGACTCGCCGAAAGTCTTCTTGATCGTTGTTTTGCTTGCACCCCTGAACTTTTTTTTGTACACTATAACTTCCGGTGAACCTATCCTTGTGTGTCAAAATCTGTCGGTGATACACCGAGTGGTTCCCCCATTGCCTTCTTGCTACAGTTGTTGAGCCAATTCTTTCGGCAAGCTCGATCTAGCTCGCCAAAGAAATTTGGCGAGTCTGTCTGCAAATGTTCTTCTGTACTTTTATCTCAGTTTTTCTAACTTCTCTTCAAGAATTTGCAGACTTGACTGAATCAAAAGTCACCAAAAGAATAATACCAGCCCAAGAGAAGTCCAAAGGGATGCAATAAATGAGGATGCAACTACATCAAAAGGCAAAGCTACGAAACTTCCCATAACTAGTGGAAAATGGAAAAGTAGGAGGCCCACTTCTACCGGGAAGACCGTTACCCTAGACCCTAATATTTCTTCATGGGCCCATGGATTCTGCAAAGTTGTGCATGTCTTTCTGGCGTACTTAGACTCAACAAACCTTGGTGAATCCGGCACTGTTGTTCCCCCTGAGGTGACCATGGGCACTGATGCCCAGGATCAGGATTAGGCATTGGGAAATAATGCCCAGACAGATGGAGCGACTTTGTAGATAGGATCCTTTCTTTACCTCCCTCTCTGTCTTACTTTCTTTCACTTTTGGATACTTTACTTCATTTGCATTTGAGGACAAATATTTTGTAATTGTGGTGGGCTGCGGCCCACCTTTGTGTGCTTTTATGACTGATGTTTTGATTGTGTATTTGGGTTGTGAGCCATAGTATTGTGTTTTGCGCTACTTTTAGGGGATGTTTGAGCTCGTGGCTCATTTTATTTTAAATTGTAAATGATTTTGACCCCTCAAAATTTTTCGCCCACTCTTGTATGTATTTGAATGTGGCTGTTCTTAGAAAATTTGAGTCTCAGTTCTGATCAATATCGATGAGTCAAATAGTTCTCATAATTGAACGAACATGAATGTGAGGCTAAAATGAAACCAAATGAAGATGCATAGACAATATGTGAACTCTTTGCTTCTCGTTGTGACTAGCCAAGTATCAAATTGATTCTCTTGTGATGAACATTGCACACTAGCGAAAGTGTGGAGTCTTGTTTGACTTTGGTGTCGATGCCTTGTGTGATGAGCTTACTATGAACCATGCATGATAACACCTAGAATTTTCACCGTTGGTCCGGTCGACTAAGTACCGCTATCTCTTGATATGATCTTAGGCAACTTCGAAGTGTGTGAGCCAATTTGACATATACCTCTTTTGTGGCCTACCTTGTGAGTGTTTGAACCTCTTTTGTGGCCTACCTTGTGAGTGTGTGAACCTCTTTTGTGGCCTACCTTCTGAGTGTGTGAACCTCTTTTGAACACCCCTTGAGCCTTACCTTTCTTTGGAAGAAACTTGATGAAAACATGACCTTTCTTAATCCGCTACATATAATTCTCTTGAATTGTGGTTGATCGAATAGAAAACTTAGGCCAAAAACCTAAGTTGGGGGTGTGGTGAAAAGAGAAGGCAAGTCAATAAGTACAAGAAAATTCCCTTTTAACCCATGGTGTTGAGAAAAATGGAGCCCCTCCATACAAAAAAAAAAGTGAGAAAAGAAAAGAAAAAGGAAAAAAAGTTGTGAAATAAAGTTATGAGAAATGTAAAAAGAAAGGGGGTTCCGAACAATCCATGGAAGTGAATAATGGGATGACTTATGAGCACTAAATAAAGTGATGAAAGAAGAGGAAAGGGAGTGTTGAAAGCACCACATTTCACGAGGATGAAAGTCACTGAGCCTAAATGACTATACATTTGCACTCAACCCCATTACAAGTCTTGAAAAGACCTTTTTGATCTTAAGTTAGCTGAAATAATTGTTGATTGGAAAATACGGGCAAACCTATGGGTGAAAGCATGCATTATGTTCTTCTTTGTGAGAGTGAGTGTTGCATTTGATTCCAGAACTTTAAATGATTAAACCATTGTGTGTGAATATGGAATCATTCTTTGTCTGAGGGCATTTGAATACCTTTGTTGAGCTTGAACTTGCATTTGAAGCAAGTATATTAAACTTGAGAATCTTTGATAATGGTGTGTCAAAACTTGAGTCTTTGAGTATACAATTGATCCTTGCATGAGTAAGTTGAGCCTTGTTGTGTACATTCATGATTGACTTTTGTGTAGCACTGTTTGAGACATCCTTTTTGAACTACTGAACTTGAGTTTTACTTGAGGACAAGCAAACGTTTAAGATGGGGGTGTTGATGAGTCCACAATTTGGACACATTTAGGGTTATATTTTACTTGAATTAGTGTCCTCAAATGCATATTTTGTCACAATAATTTATGTAAACCCTTAAGTTTCAGGTATTTGGATTGAGAGACAAAGGTTGGATACTATCAAGCAAAAAGGAACAAAGAGGCTGAAAGAACGGAGAAAAGACTTCTTGAGGATCGCCTAAACTATTAGGCGAGTCTCTGGAAGGTCCTAAATCCCACCGAATGTTCCAGTGTGCTGAACCTTGAAGGAGAAGGTCAAGTCTCTGATGAAAAGAAGCACTCGGCACATCGCCGAGCAGTTCTGCAAAGCAGCACTCTATCGCCCAATGCCTCAAAACGCGAGAATTCTGAAGGCAAAAGAAGAAATGCGATGAACCAAACCAAAGGGCGAATTACCGAGTCCAGACTAACTGCGCTGAATGGTCCTTCGCAACACAAATTTTTTAACACTATAAATACTTGTTTAAATTGTTAGCTTAGTATCAAACTTTAGACAGAAATTTTATTTTTGAGACTGAGAATATTTCAGTTTTAGTTCTTAGAGTTTCTGGAGACATTGTGCTTGAACTTGAAGATTTTCAATTCCAAGAAATTGGAAGTGGGTCTCGAAGAATCTTCAGCCTTGATGTGTTTAAAGACTTTATTCATCGTACCTACTTGATGGAAACACTTGTCGGTATCTATTTCTATCTCTTTTTTATGTCTAGCTAAAACCCCAATTATTTGGGTGTGATTTTGTGAATATGGGTTAAATTTACTGTTGGGTGTTGCTTATTGTTGGTATGTTCGTTGTTTAAATGTGATTTAGTTTAGTAGTTGTGTTTTAACTTAATGAGATTGTAGTTGCAAATACGATTTCATCTTAGTGTTTTTGGCTTGTTCGAGAGAGAGGTTTTAAAACTAAGACTACTAAATCGATAGCCGGTAGTAATTGGGTCGTCGTGGGTTCAGCTCGAGAGAGTGAATCCTAGGCCCTCTCCCACACTTTCAACTCGAGAGACTGAATGGGCTAAGGCGAAGGCTGTGTTTAAATGCGGCAACTTGGTGTTTGAGAGAAACCGAGTTGATTTGGGGTAAGTTGCTCGAGAGTGAATTTACCCCACTAAAGTCTAGCCTAGTTACAAATATTCAGCGATTACTATCAATATCATTACCCGATAGTGTCTATTATCCCTTATTCCTATCACATCCCAAGAATCCCGTCTACCTATCTCATTTCCTTATATTTTTGTCGATTTTGTTGATTAGATAATACAAACCCTCATTGATAATTGATGCTTGCATCACCCCTTAGATTTAGTATGTTTTTATTCATTAATATTTACTTCTATGACTGATTAGAACTTTATTTTACTTTTCTAGTAATTCTCGAAACCACTCCCTGTGGGAACGATTCCAACCCTTTTGTTGGGTTATATCACTACACGCGATCGTTGGCACTTGAACAGAAGTAGTGTCCTGATACGTGAAGTCACTCTATCACCCGAAATGAATATGAAAGAAGTGAGATAGTTTCTAAATGTCGCAGCCTCCTAATTATAGATGTGACGTGCTTCACACCGATAAGTAGGACTCTACATACACAACTTCATAGACTTCCTAGGACTCTTGAACTCAGGACTCTGATACCATGTTTTTCACGCCCCGAGCCTACACTCTGGGCACGACTGGCACTCGAAAATAATTGTTAACCCAAGCTCACCCTTGGCCTAGCTTACTACTCAACGGAAAACTTTACTCAACAAAGATAAGTTCATGAAATAAACTAGAATGTCATAAATAAAACATTCAACTGGCCAATAACGCAACTCAAGTCTTATAATCAAAACAACTAAAGTAGAATGACTAATGAACTAATAACTAAACAATTTGTCTATGAATCCTCTAATAGTAAGAGGGATGTTAAGACAAGACCCCCGATCATCCTAACAACTGATATGATAAATAGGTAAAAAAAGGGTCCTTGGGAAAGCAAGGAGGCTCACCAAATGACTCTTAAATGCTCAGCTAGATCAACGAAGCGTTGGATATTGATCTTGTTACCTGTATCTACATCATAAAATGATGTAGGCCAAATGGCATCAGTACATTGAAAAAATGAGCATGCGAGGGGAATTCTAAAACAAGACATAAGCTTTAAAGGAAATTGAAAGAACTTACTTGGTCTCAACTCAACTCAACTCATTTCAATATAAAGCAGTAATATAAATGCAATATAAAGGAAAGCTTTAAAACATGAAGATAAAAACTAGGTGTATTGAAAAATACAATAATAACTTGGCTAGTATATGAAAATACAAATAACTATATGTATATAAGAATACAGACTATCTCTGTGGGAGTTTCTCTAACCGACAACCATCACTATGAGTTATATGATGATACAACGTCTTGCCTCACGCTGTCAGGGTTGTCCCATACCTTTCCAAGGGTATAGAACCTAAATACTAAGTGGATCCACTAATCTATGCTAAAAAAATACTATGGAATCATCTAAAAAGTCTGACCCTTTTCTACCCATGTTGGCTACACGGTTTATGGAGACCTTGAGTTATCTGAAATCAACTTGTCCCCAAATTGGTGCTCAATACTACTCCTAAAATGTAACTAGGGAATATGTTTAAAAACATAACTCTTTCTGTGGTTTGAGATAATTACTCAAAAACTGGATCGAAGGCTCTCTTGGAAATCAGTGTTTCCTCTCTTGCTTAAATGTAAAATCATTTAATCTTTGGGAATACTTAGTTCCCATAAATTCTTTCGAAGAAAATGAACTTCACTTTTTACTCTTACTCAACTCAAAACTCAAGTCTTAAAACAAGTTTAAAGCATTTAAACAAGACTTCTTGAAAAGACTCTAAGAACTCTCTAGACTTCACTCTTGACTTGTCTTGAATTTGAATTTACGGATTCAAGGTTGTGATTCATGTTTATGGATGATGTCATGATTTTTAGACGTAGCTTAGAGTGTTTAAATCAACAAACATAGGTACGATTCGAGGGAACTCAAACGAAAAGAAATGGCAAAGGGTAGAGGACATTGTGACCGTGGCGCAGGCCGTCAGACCCTGCACTACAAAAGGTTGGTTGGGGCGCACTGAGTTGCGTGGAGCCCCAAGGGGTAAACTATAGAACCCTTACTCTGGCGCACTGAGTGGTGCGGTGCACCAGCCCCCTGCTCAGAAAATCCACAAATTTTCTTATTCGTTTTTCGACCCTACAGTATCTAGATTCGTTTGGTTTCTTCCCCAAACACTTAGATTCAAATACCCAACCAAAGTATACAGGAATATACTCAAAAACTACCTTAAATATTATCAAATTGTCTCAATAACTCCTCCAAAACCCAACAATAAAGATTCAAACAAAACTTCAACAAAATTAATCAAGGACTCATATACCCTACTTTCAAGAACGTGAATACGCTGAATTTAATCATTATTGGCGCGTGGGTGAATGAACCCAATGCTATGTGATCTCACATACCCCGTAGGGATGAACCCTTGGTGAAAATCCTCAAGCGAATCTCAAGAACGCGATGAACTTTGGCTTTTCTCCTCTTCTCTCCTCTTTTCTCTTCGCTCAAAGCCCTAGCCTAAATTTTGAGTGCGTAAACTGAACCAATTCTTTTTATACCCCTAATTAATTTCTAAAAATGAAATAACTTAATTTGGTAAGGAAAATCTCAAAATACCCAGTTAAATTCGGGTAACTTTCCATATCTAGATAACCCGACTTTGAGCGTGCATTATCTCCCTCATATGAACTCGAAAATTAGCAAACTCGGTAATGTTGGAAAGATAATTTAAATAAATTTCATTTTATATCTTACAGCCCACCTAAATCATCATGTACTGAAAGTTATGGTCGTTTAAAGTTGACCCAAAACTCATACTTACCATAACTTTGCCAAATTTTAGATTTTTTATTCTTTTAAAAAATGGTTCTTCCTAATTCTAGCTCTTTCAAATAGAGGGATGTTGCATATATTCTTAATACATGTAGCTCCTTCCTCTATAGAGTTCCGAAATTCTTTGATTTACAAATTTTGAAATCTCCATTGAAATTAGGGTTTTCTTTCATGTCATGGATTCCTTTGAATGTAGATTCAATTGATTATTTTATGAATTATTATGCATGAATTGAGATAATTACATGAATCCCCATGAACTCATGAATAACCCATGTTTTCTAAGATAAGATGATATAATGTGGGTTTTGAACTATGAAAAATGAGTTTATGAAGATATGCATTTTGTTTATGAAAGTGGTTAAAATGATTTAAGATTGCTTTGAGAGTGAAGGATATATGTTTTTGTTGTGAAAGGATTTCTCACATACCACTCAATACATGCATGTGAAAGGGTTTTCTCACATAAGGTTATTAGAGTTGAATGGTTTTCTCAACTAACTTTGAATCAAGTTTTAGGAGCTATTCTAAATAAACCTAGCTTGGATTGGTTATTTGATGTGCCTTCCATAAAAGTTAAGTCAAGTTCAAATTTATGACTATTCTGTGGGATTTATGCTTAGCACCGAGAGGATATTGAGATGGAAGCTCTCCCATATCTAGAGGTTGGGTTTCTAGTAGAAATCTCCTTATTTCATACCTATGTTCCACCATAGAAATATTGTCTCAGATAGACGATCATTGTCTTAGATAGACATTAGCTTGTGGATCCACGTAAACTAGAAGTTAAGGTTCTTGGCTTTGCAAGTAAGGACACTCGTTTACGGTGTGGGGCAGACACCGAATGCCATGTTATAGCTCACATTGTCTCTATATCGGTTAAGGCTACTTCCCACAATGATGATGAAATAAGGTTACTTTAAGAAGTATCCTGCAAGTGTTCAAAGATGAGTTTTACTTGCACTATCCATTATTATGCTTATGTTTTCTAACCTCTTATCTTATGGTTATAACTTGGTCTTTCTATTACATGAAAGGTCCTTTCTATCATGATTTATAACTCTATGCATTGCTATCATACTTGGTATATTTTTGTACTAACATATACTCTACCCTACATTATTTTCTCAAATGTAGGGTCCGACATTCCAGTTTCTCATCTTCGTGACTAGGGATAGCTTAGTAGATTTTGAAGATAGGTGAGTCCTCATGTTCCAAGGACCGAGACTTTATTACTTTCTTCCTTTATATCTTTTCTGATTGTATGTGATGTACAAGTTATGTTCTGATCACTCTTTATGTTATAGATGTCTTTTTAGACAATGTAGACTCCTGCTTTGTTTTTATTAAATTATGAATTGTCTGTTAAAATATCTTGTTTTTTCTATAATCTTGTTTATGCATTCTAAGTGCTTTGTGTCAGGCCTCTCTAGGTCCTATATGACATGTTACACCTAGGGTATACTTTGGGTCAAAACTAACTTGGTATCTAGAGCATAAGGTTTAGAAAGGTCCTAGGATGTCTGATAAGCAACATCGAGTAGAGTCTTGTTCTGAACTGTGAAATGCGCCACATTTATGAATAAGAATCTATAAGATTATTAGGAAACTTCACTTCTTTTAGTACTCTAGTCGTGCAATAGAGTGTAACTCTATACATCCTTTCTACTAATCCCTATCCTATGTTTTTCAGGAGATAGCCCCTCGAAGAGCATACGTTAGGAAGAATGTGAAAGAAAATGTAGAAGAAGAGGCTCCTCCTCAAACTCCTCAAGTTCCATGTGATCCTTTGACCGAGCAAGTGACTAATGCGGAGTTTAGGAATGCTTTTCAAGTGTTGTCTCAAGCCATGATGGCTCAAGACAATAAGGAAGTTGACTTTCCCGTGAAACCAAATATGGCTACGATGGTAACTAGAGTGAGAGACTTTAATAGGATTAATCCTCCAAAATTTCATGGGTCTACGGTTGAGGAAGATCCTCACGAGTTTATTGATGAAGTGTATAAGGTGTTGAGAATCATGAGAGTGACATCGGTGGAAAAGGTGTAATTGGTCGCTTACCAACTTAAAGGTGTTGCTCAAGTTCGGTTCAACCAATAGAATGAATGGAGGGCGAATGATGCAGGTCCTCTCAATTAGGATAAGATTAAGGTTTATTTCCTTGATAGCTTCTTTCCCCTTGAAATGAGGGAGACAAAGGTGCTTGGATTCATCAACCTTTGTGAAGGAAACATGAGTGTGAAGGAATATGCTTTGAAGTTCACACAATTTTCTATGTATGCTCCTACTATTATTTCCAATCCTAGGGCAATGATGAGTAAGTTAGTTTCGGGGGTTTCCGAGATGGGAGTCAAAGAATGCACTACCGCCCTTCTTATCAATGATATGGACATTTCCCATCTAATGGTACATGCTCAATAAATAGAAGAAGAGAAACTTAAGGGAAGGTCTAGAGAGACAAAAAAGGCAAGGACCGATGATGATGACTTTTCCCTTTCAAGGTCCAATGGACATGCTCGTTCAATGTTCCGGCAAAGGTTTTCAGGTCAAGGCTCCTCAAATGCTCCTTCTAGATTCATCAAATATAGGTGGTATAACATTAAGCCTTAAGGAATAAATGGTAGTGTATTTTCATTGTCTACTTGTGTTAAGTGTTGAAGGAAGCATGAGGGTAAATGCTTAGACAGAATGCAGGGTTGATATGGTTGTGGTAAGAGTGTCCATAAGATAAGGGATTGTCCAACACATACGGCTAAGGGAAAAGAAGGATGGGTTTAAGTGCTCCAAAGCAAAACAAAATCTATGCACTCCATACTTGCCAAGAGCAAGAGGGTTCTCCCGATGTGCTATCGGTATGTTAAACGTCTTTCATCTTGATGTTTATGCTTTGTTTGATCTCAGTGCTATCTCATCTTTTGTGACACCATACGTGGCAATGAGGTTTGATATTCTTCCGAATCTTTTGTTAGACCAGCCTTCTGTCTCTAATCCTATCGGTGAATTTATTGTGGCTAAGAGAATCTATAGAAATTAACCCATAGAGGTACTTATATTGATCTTGTAGAGCTTGAAATTCTAGATTTTTATGTCATTCCTTTTATGGATTGGTTACATTCTTGTTATGCTTCTATTGATTATAGAACAAGAGTGGTCAAGTTTCAGTTTCCAAATGAGCCTATCCTACAGTCGGAAAGAGGAAATTCTATTCCGAAAAGTCGGTTTGTTTCTTGTCTTAAAACTAGAAAGATGATTTCTAAGGGTTGCATATACCATCTAGTTAGGGTGAGGGATATGGATTCCAAAACCCTACTATTGAGTCGGTCCATAATGTAAATGAGTTTCTGGAAGTGTTTCCGTGTGATCTACCTGGTATTCCTCTCAAAAGGAAAATAGACTTCAGTATTGACCTTCTCCCAGATATGCAACAAATCTATATTCCTCCTTACCTAATGGCTCCGGCAGAACTTAAGGAATTGAAAGAACCATTGAAAGATTTGTTGGGTAAGGGTTTCATCCGACCGAATATCTCTCCATGCGGTGCTCCAGTTTTATTTGTTCAAAAGAAAGATGGTTCACTTCATATATGTATCGACTACCGTAAGTTGAACAAGGTTGCCATTAAGAATAAGTATTCTCTCCCAAGGATAGATGATTTGTTTGACCAATTACAAGGAGTAAGGTATTTCTCTAAGATTGACCTCCAATCAAGTTATCAACAATTGAGGGTGAAGGAGGATGATATTTTTCAAAAATATCTCTTCAAACTCGGTATGGTCATTATGAGTTTTTGGTGATTTCCTTTGGCTTGATTAATGCTCCCGCCGCCTTTATGGATTTGATGAGCATGGTGTTTATGAAATACCTCAAAATCTTTGTTATTGTGTTCATTGATGATCTATGAATCTAGTGAAGATGAGCATATTGATCATTTGAGGATTGTGTTGCAAGTCCTCAAGGACCAACAACTATTTCCAAAGCTTAGTAATTGTAAGTTTTGGTTAAATTATGTGGCCTTTCTTGGTCACATTTTTTCTAAAAAGGGTATTGAGGTAGATGCTAAGAAAATGGATGTGGTAAAGAGTTGGCCTAGACCTCTATCCCCTTTGGCTATTAGAAGTTTTTTGGGTTTAGCCGGTTACTATAGAAGGTTTGTGGAAGGGTCTTCACTGATTGCCTCTCCATTGATGGCATTGACCCAAAAAGAAAGCCAAATCCTTATGGTCGAAAGCTTGTGAAATGAGTTTATAGGAAATGAAAGATACACTTACTTCAGCTCCGGTGTTGAATTTTACCGGAAGGATCCGGCGGGTTTGTTGTTTATTGTGATTCTTCAAGAATTGGATTAGGATGTGTTCCTATGCAAAATGGGAAAGTCATCGGCTATGCCTCAAGACAAGTTAAGGTGCAGAAAATAACTATCCTACCCATTGTTTAAAACTAGCGGCGGGTGTGTTTGCTTTGAAATTTGGATGCATTACTTATATGGTGTTCATGTCAGTCTTTACCGGCCATAAAATTTTGCAATATGTGTTTAATCAGAAGGATCTAAATCTTCGCCAAAAAAGGTGGCTTGAGTTACTAAAGGACTATGATATGAGTATTCTATATCACCCCAATGTCGGATGTTCTTAGTCGATTGTCAATGGGAAGTGTTTGTCATATAAAGGATAATAAGAATAAATTGGTTCGAGATGTTCATATTTTGGCCCGGATGGGTGTTTGATCGGTAGACTCCACAAAAGGGTGTGTAGTGGTTCAAAATGGTTCAAAATCATCTTTTGTAGGGGATGTGAAAGCCAAGCAAGGCCTTGATCCGACTTTGGTTGAATTTAAGGAAGCAATGCTTAAAAGGTTCGTAGAGGCTTTCTCTCAAGGGGGAGATGGTGTGCTTCGTTATAAAGGTCGTTTGTGTGTGTTGACACCAAATTCTGGTCTGATATTTTTTAAGTTAATAGTTTTAAGTATTTTATTTTATAAATATTACAAAATACAAGTTTTGCATTTTTAACGCAATCGATTGATAATTGTCCTTATTCTTAAAATATTAGGATTTTTATCAGTTAATTATGTTTATATTATTTTATCACAGTCAATTGAATACGTTAAAAAATTATTCATTTTTATTAAATCAATATTTATGTTAAATTGCATTTTTACATGCCATTGGTCACATTCATCACATATTATAATATTCATTTTATTTGTTACACTTATTGATATTCATTATGATATTTTGTACAGTCCAGAAATTCATTCAATTATGAATAAGATATCATACAAAGATATTTTATTAACAGTGATTTTGGCCCACTATTTTACGATAATGGTATTGTACTATTGGTGGTTTACAATTTTCTATTTAAGCAATTTTTTGGTCATTAAGTTAGGGGCTGGTGAAAATATTATTAGACAAGAAATGTAATTTTCATATTTTTAGTGTTTATGTAAAGACATGTACCCCTCATTATGGAAAATCCATCGGGGAAACATTTTGGGTCAAAAAACTTTTTGGTAGTAGCTCGAAAATTCCTAGCCTAGTCCAGATTTGAATGAAATCAGAATTAGGTGAGTCTAGGGAAATATGGTAACAAATCAGAGATCTAATTATGAATTTGATTGCATGAGTGGATATCTAAGATGTTAATGAATCCGTACGACTTTACCGAATCAAATTTGGGTGAGTAGAGCTCCTGAAACTGATCTTAGCGTGAACAGGTAGTTTATGAGTGTCATAGGTTGAAGATGTGTTGTGAAATGGGGGTTTGTAACTCTAAATTTAGCTCTCTGTTTCCATGCAAGCCGCTAGGGCGAGATTATTCCCGCTAGGGTAGGGGCCGTTGTGGCGGGATGGGGCTGCCATAGCGGGCCAGTCGCGAATTAAGTCGTAAATAAAACCCCAAAAATGCCATTATTTTGCAAATTTCGTTTATGAGAGCTAGGAGACGACCCAAGAGATTCCTTGATACTTTTCCACTAAATTTGGTGCTAAAAGTAAAGATTTTACTCTCCTAATCCGTTTTTCAATCCTTAGAACTTAGAATCTTGATCATATATTATTGGGAGAGGGTTTTGAACTATTTTTTATGGTGGGAAAAGCCCATGTTGCACCTTAGGATCATGGGTTTGGCTTAGGGTTGATATGTTGATTGTAATCCGGGTAATTAGGCCTCGTTTGTTAATCCTCGTGTTATATTTCTTGTTTGAAGACCAAGAACTAGCATAAAGAATCCGAAAAGGGAAGAATGAAGTTTCTTTGGAGGGTTCAAGCTTTGTTCAAGGTAGGTGATGGTTGTGATTTCATATTTGTGTGATGTATGTTAGTAATTACTTCATTATAATGCATGCATGTATGCGAATGTTGCACTATTGATCACACAAATCGTATATGAGTATGAATGAATGATTGAATGCCATGAATCAACAATTGATTGTATGATTTGGAGAATGTATTTTGTGATTGTGATTGTGGAATGTTGAATGAAACGGGTGTCACGTTCCGACACACTAACTGTGATTAGGTGTCACGTACATACATACATATTGGAACGGGTGTCACGATCCGACACACTAAGTTGGAACATGTGTGACGATCCGTCACACTAAAAAATTGGGTATGTGTTCCATGAGAGGACCATTGACTTGTCATATAGATATATTATTGAGATTGTGGAATCGTTCATTGATCCTAAAATAATGACTGATATTGTATATGTTCGGTATATGCCGGTATTATTATGTTGTGATTACTTGTATATGTTTCACTTATTGAAATATCCGCGTGATCCTACCAATAAACTGTGGTTGTGTACTGATACTGTACTTGCTATTTCTTTGTATAGTAAAGGGCATCTTCAGGCGGCTACTTACAGACCTCGTTCAGGAGATCAGTGATCGAGATCGAATTCAAAGGTGACTCAGTTCTTCCAGGATCCCATGAGTTTTCGTTATGTTTAGTCCATTTCTATTCAGAATTAGACTAGTACTTAGATATTCTTACATTTAGTTGGGGGTTGCTAACATTTTCTTTGACTTTTCATTAGTAGATGTTTTTGTACATTGACTTTCAGGTCTAGGCATTATTTCCACATTTATTTGTTAGACTTTTGGAGTTTATCGTAACTCCCTATTTTTTTCCTTTAGACATTTAAACTTTCTTCTGCATCTTTAAATGCTTTAGTTTTATTAATTTGGTTAGTTGGGTTATAGTAACGGTTCTCCCACCTAAGGGTTAGTGTGGGTGCCAATCACGATGGTCTGGGTCGTGATAAAGTTGGTATTAGAGCCTTAGGTTCGTTGAACTCGATGTACCAAAATGAGTCTAGTAGAGTCTTGAAGAATGGTACGGAGACGTCTCTACTTTTCTTTGAGATGCTATAGGACTTTAGGAAATATCTCTATATTCTTTTGTCTCCTTTCATGCTATAACTTGGTTCCAATCGGTATCTAATGATCCAATTTGGTATCTAATCTCCTTCACTCTTCTGTTCGCAGATGGTTAACACTGGGTTCAATGGCGTCAGGTCCATAGCTTTCGTCAATGCGCCATTTGAAGAATCTGCAGTAAGAGGTCAAGGTTGAGGCAGGGGTAGAAGCCTAGGAAGGGTAGCGTCCGCTAGGGGTGGAGCTCTAGTTGAGAATGCTCATAGAAAAGAGATCTCTCATGTGCATCATGAAAAGGTAGAGGATAATTTTGAGGCTGAGAATGAGAAGGATGTTGGATAAGAGGAAGAGGTACAGGCATAGACTACAGGTATTCCTCCCTTAGACCAGTGTTAGCTCAATAGATTATGTCTTTCCTGAAAGGATTGGTTGTCCCTAGATTTTTTCCCGCAGTTCAAGCAACTCAAGCTCCCGCCAATCCCCTACTGCTATCACTGTCCCCAAGATGGGTGTAACTGTAGGTACTGATTCTTTTTATTGTCCTTGTAATGACTGGTAATGAGCATGAGATGTTGACTAGGTTTTTGAAATTGAAACCGCTAGTGTTCCATGGTTCCAAGATTGAGGAAGCCTATGAATTCATTCTAGATTGTTATGAGAGGCTTCATAAGTTGGGAATTGTCCATCAGCATGGAGTAGAGTTTGTGAATTTTCAGCTTCAAGGTGAGTCTAAGCAGTGGTTGATAGCTTATATGGAATGCAGATCTTCAGCTTTACCCCACTCACTTGGACCCAATTTCATGTTTTGTTCTTCCAGAAGTATGTGCCCAGACCTTGAGAGATCGTAGGAAGGATGAGTTCATGGCTTTGGAATAAGGTTGTATGTCTTTGGCTGCTTATGAGGCCAAGTACCATGCTTTGTCTAGATATGCTACCCAATTGGTGACTACTGATGAAGAGGCGATCAGTCTATTCGTCAAGGGACTGATTCTGAGTAACGGGTATTGTCTGTGCACATGACTTCTGCAGGGAAAAGTTTAAATGAGTTGATGGATTTTGTGAAGAAAATGGAAGGAGTGAGGCGCGATGGGTAGGCTAAGGCATTGGCTAAGAAAGATAAGAACACAAGTAACATTCAGGGTTCCTACTCCAGAGGTTCAAGGAGGACGACACTTGCACCCCAGCCAATTCAATCCACTATGCCCGTGTCTATAGGTAATTACTCGGGAACTCAACCTCAGAATTTGAATCATGATAGCCATGGAGCCGTACCTTTGGTGGGCAGCAGGCCATCTTTTGATCACACTTGTTATAATTGTGGAGAACCTGGGCATATGAGAAGAGATTGTCCCCACCCGCGCATTTTAAATTCTGTGCAGCAACAGACTAGAGCAGTGGTACTTGTGGGCAATGATAATAATGGTCGAGGACGTTCACAAGGTGGGTGAGGAGGAACTAATCAAGGTTGTGGAGGGAGGGGAAATGTTACCGCATGCAGAGGTAAGGCGTAGCCACGCATGGAAGTAGCCCGTCAAGAAGATAGGGCTTAGTGTTACGCCTTTCCGAACAAGAACGAGGCAGAGTCTTCTGATGTAGTGATCACATGTACTATTCTTGTGTGTGATTGGATGGCTAATATGTTATTTGATCCGGGTTCTACTTATTCGTATGTGTCCGTGAGATTTGCCTCAGAATTCATTACAACATTTTAGGCCTACGGCCACCCCGGTAAAGTGTAGCCTAAACTAGCAAAAAGTGTGGCCTTTTAAAGGCCACACTTTTTGACTTTGAGCAACGCTTTTCGAGGGTTGGCCTAAAGAAGTGTAACCTTTGACAGTAGACCACACTTTTGAAGTGTCGCCAAAGCAGCAACACTTAAAAAGCGTGACCAAAGAGGTTTAAAGGCAACGCTTTGTAGTTTTTAATTAGCAACACTTTTATCTGATTATACTACACTTAAAAGTGTGACATTTGCGTTGTTATTGGTTACACTTTAGAAGTGTAGCCTTTTATATCTCATCTACAACCACACTTATTAAGTGTAACTTGTTCTTATGTATAACATAAAATTTATAAACAATAAGCCACACTTTTGAAGTGTTGCAGTGTTGTGTAGCATTTTTGTAGCCACAAATTTTCATTTTTAAGAATAATAATTTTAGTTTGCATATAATCAATAATCCCAATTAAATATATAAGTGATCTAAAGCACAAAATCAGCTTATAAATAATTCGAAAGTATATATTTTAAATAAACTTTGAGTAACATGTCTTTTACAACCCATACATAAACATCAATTGCTACTAGCAATACAATCCACAAAACCAAATGTATTCGAACAACATTTATGATAATAGTACAAAAACTCTTTATCGTTCACTACAATATAATAGATCGGGTAATTTACTTTTGTCCTATATTCATCACATTCAATCAGCGGCATTTCCCTGCACATTCAAAACGAAATTATAAGTTAGAGAATCATGTATTCCATATGCTCTAGTCATTGTTCAATTCCCAGTCCCTTCACAGTTAAATGATCCCCAAACATGTACAAAAACTATAAAATCGTCTGGGAGAAATAGTAGGCAAACATGGGTGATATGGAATCCTGCCGACACTCATATTATCTTGGAATCTATGTCTACACATTTCATACACACGACAGTTCAAATAAATCTGGGAGAAAACAGTAGGCAAACAGTTAAATGATCCAAATATGAATGATAAAATCTGGGAGAAAACAGTAGGCAAATGTACAAATGCATCACAATCCTTAGCTTTTGATGTCTTATACTGAATTTCAACAATTTAGCGGCATTTCTTGGAAACTAAAGAAGTGTCAACTTGCAACAATTCTCATTTACTAATTCTAGATATACTAAAGGGAACTTAACTTTACTTACCTGTTCAACCATCACTCTCCCTCATATTGGTACGGCGTTTGAAATCAAGATTAGGAATTGATACTATTATGCTCACACTTCTGGAATTTTGTTTCGTTTGTTTCTGTTCTGAACTTTTCTATTTCTTCCGTTCATTTATCTAGTGTTGAAATATTACATTTTCATGGAAGATATTTCAATCATATTTAGCAAGGCAGACGAGAACAATTCAGGTACTCTAAGAGTGGAAGATTTTAAAGAAGTGATCCAAGACATATGTCAGAGGTACCCTCAAGTGGAGCTTTATCTGAAGAAAAAACAATTGAAAATTTTTAATGCTTTACTAAAGAATTCCGATGAAGTTGCTGAAATTAACATTGAAATGTTCAAGAAACTACTTGTTGAAGTAGACTCGCAGATGAAAAATCTTCCTGCTACAGCACACGAGAATGAATATATAGAGATTATTTTTCTCTTGTTTATATGAATGATAAAATCTGGGAGAAAACAATAGACAAACATACAAATGCATCACAATCAGACATGTCAGTGACATGCTATAATACAAAACCAGAAAACCAATTTTTTACCATTATATTTTATCAAACCAGAAACATATAGGTCATGTCCTATTTTTTTCAATAACAAGTTCACAGATCTTCTTTTCACATCTTCTCTTCTTTTACCTTACTCTAATTTAATGTTTATCTGAAACTCACACTATTAATTCAAGACTCCAAAAAACAAATTCACTTGAAGCTTTATAACAGAGAGTCCAAAATCACTACATAGCCATACAACTAGAATCCTTCATGTATTCTAACAAGAATTATTATATCACTACAGAGGACAACTAGAATCATTCCACAACCATACAAGGAAAAAGGAAAACCAATAATGCAAGGCATGACAACTACCTTGGATATCGATAACAATATGCAGACTATTAACAGAGAATGTGAAATACAAAATACCTTTTGAAGAACCGAATCATGAGTTGACCCTGAAGAATGTGGAAGATTTGTTCCTCTTACATCTTGTGCGCTACTTGCATCAACAAGTGAAGCAAGGTTAGATCCAGCACACCCTGGTATATCTTGAAAATTCAATCCAAGGTTGTTTTGCAGCAATTGAGTGAATAAATGTTGCATTTATTTTCTCAATTTTTTCTTTAAAGAAGTGATTTCATTGTCATGCTTTTGTTTTAGATTGTTAATTTCCTCATCTTTCTTTAAAGAACTTGTTGTCACTAATCTACCATAGAACCTAAGTCGACCAGGCTGCTCCTTTCCAAACACTGCCCAAAATGCATCATCAGTTGTTTCCCCAGAATTTTGGCGATTCTGAAGTTCAGCCTGTTGAATAAAATTGGCATCCATAGTGAACTGTAAGTACTATTTTATTTCCAGCTAAAATGAGTTTATGATTCATTTAGTTAACTTTAATTGACATCTCTTTCGAGCAAACTGTCTATCAACTAAAGCATTTTAAAATAAAATTGTCACCCCCTCTCAACAAATCAACAGTCCTATGATAGCGATCAAGAAGTAAAAAAATCTAACAACTTTTCCTAGCAAACAATTCAACGACATCGACAAAGAATTGATATCTCCTCGCACTTGCACAAGAAGAAGAAGAAGAAGACGACATACTTGATAAAAGTCAATGGAGTCAAACTCCCCACAATATATAAATTTTATGTCTGAATTAAATTCACTACTCATCCTCTTTATAAAACTTACTATTGCAACTTGGGTATCAGCCTGGATTTCCTTTCCTGTCTTGGTACGAGTTGCAATAAACATTTCAGACTTTGATGGTTCTTCGTTGTTGTCTTTGGCTGCACGCTACAGATTATATCAAAAGAAATTAAAAAAAACATTAATATGTTCTAATAAACTACAAAACAAATGAAATTCAAATTTTTGAAGAAATATCAGCTAAATATTACCAATGCCACGTGTACTTCAGAAACCACCATTATAACAACGAATACGCACCCTGACAATTATGATGTCTCAGGTTGGAACTATTACATGCTGAAACTTACTCAAGGATGATGGGAACAAATACAGACATCTTAATGGACCATACCATCAAAAAACATTATTACTAATACTCACTGATGCATAATAGCTTTATACAGGAAACAAGACAAGTTTGAGTGTCTATTTATATGTTATCCCAGATATACAATACATGGATTCATGTGTTTCTTCCTCTTTGTAACTGGCACTGCCACCTCCTATTTCTCTGGTACCTTAAATGCTTTTTGTTTCAATCTTATCTACTTTTCAGCAATAATAGCTTTATACAGGCAGCAAGACATCTTATTTCGTTTTAAAGGAAAAATACAAATTGCAGCATGCTATTATCGCATAAATTTGTGGAAAACATGCCTTTTAATTCTTGCAGATTGCAAATTTAGTGAAGTATATATATTAATCGAGAGCACATAGGATATTCTTGGAACATAAAAACAGGAATATACCTAAGCATATAAATTGAGCTGATAAGGATAAACAAAATGAAGAAAATTATTTCTTTATAAGAATACAAAATGAGACTCTTTAGGACTAAAATAATCACTTTTCTACAAAACATGCCTTCAGTTTTAATTGGATAGTTGTACAAAAGTTCATCAACTAAACTGATGTTTCATCTATGCAGGTTCAAAATCTTTTGCCAGCCAATATCAGAAAGGGAAACTTATAAGACATATAATGACGTCTAACGAACTAAAATAGTTTGTGTTCCTAGCTATATAACATGTCTGATGTTTTCATTTGAAAGTTGTACCAAAGTCTTTCAACTAAACTGATGTTTGATCCATCCATCCTTTCTCAGGATTACAAGCTCACACCAAGTTGCGGGTCAGTGAACGCCAATTCTCAAGGTGGAAAGAGGGGAAGATGACACACATTGATCGAACTACTCCAAATTTACAAAAAGATAGAAACATGATGAATCAGGTATCTACTCACAAGGCTAATAAGGAAATAGTCCCTGAACCAGCTCCCTACACTATTATCCAATCACTTGCTACTCGACTAAGACCAAATCAGGCTAAAAATGATATCCCTATTGACCTTGCGACTCCTATTATCACTACCAAGCAAGAACTGTCGACTGGAGCCACAACTACACACACAAATCAGCAACCAAATCAGGAGAAGGCAAATGAGATATGAGATGAGCAGCTGCAAGTTTGAAAGAAGGAGAACTGCAGGCAGAACCAACACACTTTGGGAAGAAATAGTCAGGTAAGACACTTAACTCTACTATTTCTACTCATAATAACTATAATGATCTTGTTGTTCAGGATCAAACCAACAGCCAAGAAGGACAAGAAAACCACCTTCACAATTTGATACATCAATAAAGGAAATACATTAACAAACAAAATAAAGGATGATTTGAATGAAGAACAACTAGACAAAGTTGAGGAAAATACAGTTGAGAGGTTCTAGAAGAGAGAAAGGGAGATAAAAGCCTTAAGTAACAAACAAAATACCTCAACTATCACCAACCAAATATACAATAAAAGAGCAGCAACAAGCCAAAAACATAAAAAGAGAAAAATAAATAAAAATTCAACCTAAAAAAATAAATTTAAATTATTTAACTCATATATATCCAATTCTTTTTCCCCCTTTTACTTCATGTCTACTCAAGTTGTTTGTACTGTATAAAAACAATATAAAGAAAATGACACTACAATACACATAGAAAATGACTTCAGAAACAACCATCATAACAGCAGCCTGGACATGTGATTCTGCCAATGGTGTGAAAATAAGCTGAGGTTTAGTAACAGAAGGAAGTAAGCATCTGAAATTTCGTGCAGTGGATTATAGGATTGTGTTGAACGAATCATTTGTTGGGGTGACGAAATATGTGGAGAAAGGAACACAATAATCATAATTTTGGCAAATACATTCATACAACTTCCCATTAAACTACGATGTTGAAACATCTAAAAGAGCATACAAGCTCGAACATGAGTACAATAAGACTATAAGACATATTGAGAGCATAACAGAGAAGTTCAAGTATTCCATAGTTGATACTACAATTCTACAATGTGCTTTGGAATTACTTTAGAGGAATTTATATTGAAAGTTAAAACAAGTTATTAACGATAGATTCTAACTCATTTAAATGCTTCCGCGTAGTAATTCCCTCTATCTCGGCTGATGAATATGCCTAGGGTTCATGATATTCGGCACTTTCTTCCTATACTTTGGAATTTCAGCTGTAACTCTTGATTTTTTCCATTCAGACAACCCCAAAGTAATCAATTCCTTCTTATTCTCGTCTTCTAAACACAAAACAAAAATTCAGTCAATTGACAAGAAGACTGTTTTTAGTACTAGATTATTAGTAGAGTAGCTACTTATGCTTGACGAAATCTGTATTAGGGAGAAGATAATTGTAGGTATCGCCAGCTTCAGCTCTTTAGTTTTTAGAGAAACACGACTTAGCTTCAGCACAGTTCTTCAGAAAAAGATGACTTAGCTTCATCTACGAGCTAGAGTCCTAAAAATCAACCCATTTATACGTAATACAACTACGAGCTAGAGTCCTAAAAATCAACAAAATTCGTATCAACAACACAAGAATATCAAAACTCTAAGTTAAAATTTAGAATTTCAAAGATACACAAGAATATCAGAACCCTAAAGCTAGAATTTAGACTTTTAAAGATAGAATTTCTTACCTGATAAACTCTATTCCAACAACCCTAAAGCTTTAAGACGTGAGGCAAGTTAATCTGTGAAGCATTTTGTTCAATTTTCAATAAGAAATCTGATGGAACAACTCTTCAACAAGGAATCAGTGAGGAAATCGTGTTCTTCAGCTCTTCAATCTTCAACAAGGAACCTGTGAGATGAAAATCATGTTCTTCAGTTCTTCTTGAGAGAAAGCGTATTGTTCTACAGTTCTTCAGTTGAAAATTGTGTTCTTCAACTGAAGTTTGATGGCAATTTGTTAGGGAAATCGTACGTGTTCTTCAGTTCTTCTTGAGAGAAAAGCCAATTTCTTCAGTTCCTCAACTGAAAATCACGTTCTTCACTGAAGTTTGAGGGAAATGTAAACTTCAGCTGAAGGTTTAGGGAAATAGTTAATTTTTCTTTAGCTGAAAATAACCTTTAATGTTTTTTTTTTGCCCAATAAAAATTGGAGGGAGAACAAGTCTTAATGTTAAAATGTTGGAGGGAATATAATATTTTAGTGAAAACACTAAGGCCACATTTTTAATGTGTTGTTTTTACAATTACAAAAATAGGACACTTTAAAAGTGTGGCCATTTATATAAATCGTTGTTGCCAATTATAACAACACTTATAAAGTGTAGCTTATACCATTAAAGAGTACACTTTAAAAGTGTTGCTAATATTATTAAAGCTAAAAGTTAAAAACTTGGGCTACGCTTTAAAAGTGTCCCCAAAAGTATTTTATGCAACACTTTACAAGCGTTGTCCAGATTTAGGGTGGTCGTAGGCCTAAAATGGTGTAGTGATTTGATATGATTTGTGATATACTTGATGCCCCCAACCATGTTTTTACCCACGTTGGAGAGTCTGTCATAGTCACCCATGTCTATCGTGCTTGTCCTATCATGTTATAGGTTTTCAGACATGGGCTGATTTGGTGATTTTGGATATGACTGACTTTGATATAATCCTAAGCATGACTTGGTTGTCCCCCTATTATGTTTTTTTAAATTGTAATATGAAATATATGACAATAGAGATCCCCGCTAGGGAAAAGTTATGGTGGGAAGGGGTGTACAAGCCTAAGTCAACTAAGATCATATCCTCCATTCGGGCTAGGAAACTGGTGGGGTAGGCTTGTTTGGGATATTTGTCTCATATTAGAGAAGTTTAGGTTGAGTCTCCCTCTATTGAGTCTATTCATGTGGTGTCAGAAGTTAGAGAAGTGTTTCCTACCGATTTGCATGATATGCCTCCAAATAGAGATATAGATTTTTGCATTGATTTGGAACCTGGTACCAGCCCCATCTCAATCCCTCCCTATCACATGGCCTTGACAGAGTTTAGACAGCTTAAGGCTCAAATCCAAGAACTTCTTGATAAGGGTTTTATCCATCCTAGTGCATCCCCCTGGGGTGCTCCTGTCTTGTTTGTTAAGAAAAAAAATGGTAGTATCAGGATGTGCATAGATGACCGGCAATTCAATAGGGTCACCATTTAAAACAAGTACCCATTACCTCAGATAGATGATCTTTTCAATCGGTTGCAAGGTGCCTCAGTTTTCTCTAAGATTAATCTAAGTTCTGGTTATCATCAGTTAAAGATTAGGCCTGAGGATGTATCCAAGACGACATTTAGGACCCAATATGGGCACTATGAGTGTTTAGTAATATCATTTGGGTTGAAAAATGCTCCTGCAACTTTTATGAGTTTGATGAATGGTGTTTAAACCCTTTCACGATTCGTTTGTTATAGTTTTTAATGATGACCTTCTGGTCTATTCAAAGAGTAAGGAAGAGCATGCCAACCATCTTCGTATTGTTCTAGGTGTTCTTGGGAAACAATAGTTGTATGCAGAATTTTCTAAGTGTGAATTTTGGTTCAATTCAGTTGCCTTTCTAGGGAATGTAGTTTCAAGGGAAGGGGTTATGGTAGATCCCCAAAAGATTGAAGTGGTTAACAATTGGGTTCGGCATAACTCTGTGACTAAAGTTAGAAGTTTTGGGGGGCTCGCTACCTACTATCGTTGATTCGTGAAGAATTTTGCTTCTATTGACATGAATCTGACAAGGTTAACCAAAAAAAAAAGAACCCATTGAATGGACTGAGAAATGTGAGAAGAGCTTTTAAAAGATCAAGACTCTTTTGACTACAACACCTATTCTAGCACTACCGGTGGAAGGTAAATATTTTATTGTTTATTATGATGCTTCCCATTCAGGTTTGGGTGCTGGGTTAATGCACGATAAGAATGTTATAGCTTATGTATCGCGGTAGTTGAAGGTGTATGAGAGGAATTACCCAACACATGATTTAGAGTTGGCAGCGGTAGTGTTTACTCTTAAGATCTGACGGAATTACCTTTATGGTGTCAACTGTGAAGTGTTTACTGATCATCGCAATCTACATCATGTTTTCACTCAAAAGGATATAAATTTGAGATAGTGAATATGGATTGAGTTACTCAAGGATTATGTCGTGACCATCCAATATCATCCGGGTAAGGCTAATGTAGTGGAAGACGCTCTAAGTCGGAAAGCGGGGAGTATGTATAGTCCAGCTTGCTTGAGTGTATCCAAGTAACCTTTGTCTAATGAAATTCAAGCCTTGGAGACTTGGGCATACCAGAGAAAGGTGGGGTGCTAGCTAGCATTGAAGTAAGGGCCACGTTCATTGAGGAAATCAAGGACAAACAATTTGAGGATGACAGTTTGAATGAGCTCAGAAAAAAGATAGCTCTGGCAAAGCACAAAAGACCAATCTTGATGCAGGGGGTGTGCTCAGTTTTAAAGGAAGAATTTGTGTTCCTAGAGTTGGCGAGTTGATTCAAAATTTATCGACTGAATCCCATGGTTCACTATGTTCTATTTATCTGGGTGTGACCAAGATGTACCGAGACTTTAAGCAACTATATTGGTGACCAGGCATGAAGAAAGTTATAGTGGAGTTTGTGGCTAAGTGTCAAAATTGCCAATAAATGAAATATGGACATCAAAGGTCGGCAGGTTTGCTTCAGAGAATGCCAATTCCGGAATGGAAGTGGGAAAGAATAGCTATGGATTTTGTGGTTGGTCTTCCCAAGACCTTGGGAAAGTTTCATTCTATTTGGGTAGTGGTTGACAGATTGACTAAGTCAGCCCATTTTATTCTAGTCAGAATAGATTATAATGCTCAGCAATTGGATAAGGTTTATGTGAAAGAGATAGTGAGGTTGCACGGGGTGCCCCTTTCTATCATCTCAGACTTACGTATGCAGTTCACATCCAAGTTTTGGAGGAAACTACATGATGAATTGGGCAGACAACTCACTTTTAGTACAACTTTTCATCAGCAGACAAACGGGAAGTCGGAGAGAACTATCCCAGTGTTAGAGGACATGTTGAGGTAATGTGTGATTGACTTCGGAGGACATTGAGATAAGTTCCTACCTTTGTGTGAGTTCTCCTATAATAACAGTTGCCACTCAAGTTGTAACACCCCATATGCTAGACGGACCAGAATGCATATTTCAAGTGTTGAAGATGTCGGAAATGGGCACCACCCACGGACCGTAGGGTGACCCAAATATTGTAGGTGAGGATCCGTGGATGGCCACCTGCAATCCTCCCCAAAAAAACCAGACATAATATTCTAAGGCACGATCCATTGACAGACCCATGAACCGTAGGTCAGACCACCGATTGTGGTCCTGGTCTGTGGATCGAAACCCCAAATTTCCATTTTCTGAAGCCAGTCGACCATTGACAAGATGGACCGTGGGTCAATCAACAGACCGTTAGTCAGTCCATCGGTTGGCCCCGACAGCTTGTAAATCAGGGGTCGTTTGATCTTTTCCTTATGTGTTGGACCCGTAAACTATGTCGTTTTAGTCAGTTTTAGCCTAGTAACTAAATTAGAACTTACCCTAGTCAACTCATTCTCCAAAAATTTATCAAGTTTAACAAAACAAAAAAAAAGAGTCTACCAAACCTCTCCAAGAAAGCAACAAGGTTTTCTTCAGTTTCAGCATCAAAATCGAGAGATTTCTCCTTGAATTTTATCACCTGGTATGTGGGATTTCACCAGTGGGTTCCTTTCACCCATAAGGTCCCTAGAATTCAGTCAGATTCTTGATTATCTATATCATGCTAGACCTAGGATTTCTAGAATTTTAGAATTTATGTTGTGATTCAGTTGTTAGACTAATCCAAATAAGATTATCTTGTTTTTGAGGAATTGTTGCTTAGTTATTGCATGAAACTCAGACCTCTAGTCGTGTAGCTTCGTTTAGTTCATGAATTATACTTGCTAGGTCAATTTATTAAGTTATACATGCTCCATTTAAGAATTTTTCATTATTAGTATATTAATGTTGCATTTTCAATTAGCATGTCAGTATTTTGAGCAATTCAGTATTACATAAATTAAGTCATAATGTGTTATTTACATAATCAATTGGGAGTAGGCTTAATACCGAGTGGACTAAGGGTAAGTCACAGAACTACGTGCCCCCTCAGGATGAGTCCCCTCTGTGGGTATTAGTTTTAGTGATCACGCCAGTCATGCCTTTCTACCCTTGGCAAGTTATATTGGGCCCTCTCGATGGAGCGATACACCAGACTCCACGAATAGCTCTCGTGGTTTTAAGTCGGTTAAGAGTACCTCCCACAGTCAGATTCAGTCTCATCATGTCATGTACTTGGTCATGGCATTCATTTAGCTCAATATTCAGTATATTTCATTATTTACCTCATGCTCAGAGTATATCATTGTTGGTATTGCTTTGTTCAGTTATGTTTATATTATTTATTTTTGTCCTATCATGCATGCTCAGTACGTTTCAAGTACTGACGTATACTCTGCCCTACATCTTCTTGTAATGTAGGTTTAGTTCCTCAGCATTTAGATCACGCATAGATCGGTTCCCGATCTCCAGTTCAGCAGCATCAGTGGTGAGTCCTCATTCTTTGAGGATGAGTGACGTGTTATCTTTCTATTTCAGTTTTGCTATAGTTAGTTGGGGCATGTCTCAGTATCTCTAGTCATTTAAAGGCTTTCATTCATACATAGTTTAGATTCAGTTTTTAGTTTGAGTTTAATATTTTAGTTTTCATTAAACTCAGTTTTATATATTCAGACTTAGAATGGGTATTCCCCTTCATTTCATTTTATGATATGTTTCTAGCCTATGCACAGTATGTCTATTATGTTGAAAATCTTTAAGTATGCCTATGATATGCCAGCAGGTTAGCTTGGGGTGATTCGTGATCCTAGGTCCTGTGTTAACGTCCTGGGGGTAGCCTCGGGGCATGACAAACTTTGTATCAGAGCACTAGGTTTAAGAGTCCTAGGATTTTTAAAAAGTCGCACTAAGTAGAGTCATTTTCATGGTTGTGAAGTGCACCACATTTAATGAGAGGGAGACTACAAAGTGTTTAAGGAATACTTCACTCTCTTTGTTATTCTTATCTCGCGTTGGCGTGTACTCCTTTCTAATCCAACATTATGTGTTTTCAGATCATGCCTCCTCATAAAGCTTACCCCAGGAATGCTAATGCACGCAATGCTAACGCATCTCCTCAAGTCCCAGATCATGAGGTTTCGAATGTAGAGTTTTGGAACATCATTCAATTGTTGTCCCAGAGTGTTGCTAACCAGAACAATCAGGAAGTTACAGTTCCTACATATGGTAATGGTGGATTAGCGGAAGCTAGGGTCCGTGATTTTGTTACGATGAACCCACCTGTCTTTCTATGATTGCATGTTGGTGAGGATCCCCAGAACTTCATTGATGAGGTCAAGAAAAATCTTTCGAGTGATGCAAGTGACAGGAAATGATATGGTGGAGTTGGCGTCCTACCAGATTAAGGATGTGGATCATATATGGTTTACACAGTGGAAAGACACCAGGGGTGAGAATGTCGGTCATGTGACTTGGGACTGTCTTACTACAGATTTTCTAGACAGGTTCTTTGCAAGAGAGTTAAGAGAGGCTAAGGCTTAGGAATTCATGAATTTGAGACAAGGTTCCATGACAGTCCCAGAGTATGGACTTAAGTTCACCCAACTCTCTAGGTATGCTCCTCACATGGTTGCGAATTTTAGGGATCATATGAGTAAGTTTCTATTTGGGGTATCTAACTTGGTGAAAATGGAGTGTAGAAATGCTATGTTGTTGGAAGATTTGAACATCTCTAGGCTCATGACTCATGCTCAGTAGGTTGAGGGAGATAAGCTTAGGGAACATGCTAAGGAGAAAAAAAAGGCTAGGGCAGGCAACTATGAGTATTCTCAACAGAAATCGAGTAGTGGAAATCGCTCGCAGTTTCAGCAGAAATCTTCAGTTCCAGCACCTTCATCACAAAGTGTTCCATCCTCCAAGTCTCGGCAGGATCAGAAAGGTAGGGCATCAGGCTCTAAGTCTCAGGGATGTTTTTGTGTTACTAGAACCTACCCAACTTATCCCAAGTGTGGTATGAACCATCTGGGCGAGTGTCCTTTTAGGAAAAGATGGATATTTTGGGTGTGGTCAGATTGGTCACAGATTGATGGATTTCTCTTCTTCTAAATAGGGTCAAGGAGTTAACCATGGTAGGGCTCAGTATACAACTTCAGTAGCACCAGCTGGTCGCCCAATTAAACAGGGTCCTGACTCAGCCAGGTAATTCATCTAGTACAGGTGGCGGTCATTGCTAGAAAAGGTTGTATGCTCTCCAGGCTTTCTAGGATCAGGAAGATTCTCCTTATGTTGTTACTAGTATGTTATGAGTCTTTTATTTAGATGTTTGTGCTTTGTTAGATCCATGGGCTACTCTTTCCTTTGTAACTCCATATGTAGTAGTAAACATTGGTATCAGTCCAGAAACTCTCTCAGAGACCTTCTTAATTTCTACTCATGTTGGTGACCAATTATAGCTAGACAAGTATATAGAAATTGCCCTATCACAGTCTCCTAGAAAGTCACCTCAGCAGATCTTGTAGAGTTATAAATAGTAGACTTCGATATCATTTTAGGCATGGATTGGTTACATTCTTGTTATGCCACAGTCGATTGTAGAACAAGGATAGTTCATTTTGAGTTTCCAGACGATCCAATCTTAGAATAGAAGGGTAGTAGCTCAGTGCCTATAGGTTGATTCATTTCGTACCTTAAGGCCAGAAAGATGATCTCTAAGGGTTATCTCTATCATCTATTTTAGGTTAAGGATTCAAGCCCTAAAACCCCAACTCTTGAGTCAGCTCCAGTAGTAAATGTGTTTCGATAAGATCTTCCCGGAGTTCCTCCCAAAAGGGAAATCGACTTCAGAATTGATCTCCTTCCAAATACCCACCCTATTTTTATTCCTCCTTATAAAATGTCTCTAGAGCTTAAGGAATTGAAAGAGCAGTTGAAAGACCTTCTAGATAAGGGCTTCATCAGACCTAGTATTTCCCCATGGGGTGCACTAGTGTTATTCGTGAAAAACAAAGATGGTTCTCTTAGGATGTGCATCAATCATAGCCAGTTGAACAAAATCACAATCAAGAATAAGTACCATATTCCCAGGATTAATGACTTGTTCGACCAACTTAAAAGTGCTAGTCATTTTTCAAAGATAGACCTCAGATCCAGTTATCATCAACTCACAGTCAGAGATTGTGACATTCCAAAAACAGTTTTCAGGACTTGGTATGGTTATTATAAATTTGTAGTTATGTCATTTGGAGTAACCAATGCTCCTATAGCTTTCATGAATTTGGTGAAAAGGGTGTTCAAGAAGTATTTGGACTTGTTCATTATCGTCTTTATTGATGATATCCTTGTTCACTCTAGGAATGAGGAAGAGCATGCGACTCATTTGAGGGTTGTCCTGAAAACTCTCAAAGATCGCCAATTATTCGCTAAGTTTAGCAAATGTGAGTTTTGGTTGCAATCCGTCGCTTTTCTTCAACATCTAGTATCTAGCAAAGGGATCCGAATAGATTCTTAGAAAATAGAGGCAATGAAACAATGGCCTAGACCTACCTATCCTAAAGATGTCAGAAGTTTCTTGGGTTTGGTTGGTTATTACAGAAGGTTCGTGGAAGTATTTTCATCCATAGCTTCTCCATTGACTAAGTTGACTCATATAAAGGCTAAGTTCCAGTGGTCATATGATTATTATAAAAGCTTCTTAGAACTGAAAACTAGGTTGACTACAACTCCTATTTTGAATCTACCAGAAGGTTCAGACGGTTATGTGATATATTGTGATGCATCCAGAGTCGGCCTAGGTTGTGTGTTGATGTAGTGAGGTAAGGTTATAGCTTAAGGTGCATGAGAACAACTATCTGACTCATGACCTCGAGCTTTCAACAATAGTATTTTCCCTTAATATTTGGAGACATTTATTGTATGGTGTTCACATAGATATGTTTACTTACAGAGCATAAGAGCCTTCAATATGTGTTCACCCATAAAGAGTTAAATCTTCGCCAAAGGAGATGGCTTGAGTTCCTCAAAGACTATGATATTAATGTGCTTTGTCATCCTGGTAAGGCCAATATAGTAGAAAATACTCTTAGTAGACTATCTATGGGTAGTGTAGCACATGTTGAGGAAGAAAGAAAAGAATTAGCAGAAGATGTTCATAGGTTTGCTCGCTTGTAAGTTCGCCTTATGAGCATATGAGATGGTGGTGTAACTGTTAACAATGGGTCAAAATATTCATTGGTAGTGGAGGTTAAGCAAAAGCAAGACAGTGATCCTATATTGCTTCAACTAAGGGTGCAGTTCACCTGCAGGAAGTTGAGGTTTTCTCCCAAGGGGGAGATGATGTGCTTCGCTATCCGGGTCGTTTATGTGTTCCTAAGGTGGGTGAGTTGAGACAGAAGATTCTTGCAGAAGCCCATAACTCTAGGTATTCTATTTATCCAGGAGCCACTAAGATGTACCGTGATCTGCGGGAAGTCTTTTGGTGGAATGGCATGAAAAGGGATATAGCGGATTTTGTGGCTAAGTGCCCATATTGTCAACAAGTGAAGGTAGAACGTCAAAAACCAGGAGGTATGACTGAAGTGATTAATATTCCTACATGGAAGTGGGAAGTGATCAACATGGACTTCATTACAGGTTTACCTCGTACTCGCAGACAACATGACTCCATTTGGGTAAAAGTAGACAGAGTTGCAAAGTTTGCTCATTTCTTAGTTCTCAGCACTACGAATTCGACGGAGGACTACACCAAGATTTACATTAATGTAATAGTCAGGTTGCATGGGGTTCCTTTGTCTATCATCTCAGATAGAGATCCTTAGTTTAAATCTCATTTTTGGAAGTCATTTCAGAAAGGTCTTGGTACTCAGGTTAATCTTAGCACAACATTTCATCCACAGACTGATGGTCAGGCAGAGCGTACCATTAAGACCTTAGAGGATAGGTTTAGAGCTTCCGTGATTGACTTCAAGGGTAGTTGGGATGATCACCTTCCTCTTATAGAGTTTGCCTACAATAATAGCTACCATTCCAGCATCCAGATGGCCCCTTGTGAGGCACTATATGGGCGTAGATGTAGATCTCCAATTGGTTGGTTTGAAGTAGGTGAAGCAGCCTTGATAGGGCCAGATTCGGTTCATGATGCCATGGGGAAAGTTCAGCTCATTAGAAATATACTTAAGACAGCCCAGAGTCGCCAGAAGTCCTATGCAGATGTAAAGAGAAGGGACTTGGAGTTCCAAATAGATTATTGTCTTTTCCGAAAAGTGTCACCTATGAAAGGGGTGATGAGATTTGGCAAGAAAGGGAAGATAATTCCTAGATATTTAGGCCCTTACAAGATCTTTAAAAGAGTTGGTAACGTGGCTTATGAGTTAGATTTGCCAGCAGAACTAGCAACAGTGCATCTGATTTTTCACATTTCATTGTTAAAGAAGTGTGTGGGTTATCCAGCATCTATAGTACCATTGGAAAGTGTGGTTGTGAAGGATAATCTCACTTATGAGGATGTGCTAGTTGAGATTCTTGATCATCAGGTTTGAAGGTTGAGAAACAAAAAAGTTGCTTCAGTTAAGGTTTTGTGGAGAAGTCAGTCCGTAGAGGGAGCTACTTGGGAAGCAGAAGCAGCCATGAAGGCCAAGTACCCTCATCTCTTTCCTTTTGATTCCATTCCCGCTTGAGGTAATAGTTTTTCTCCAGTCTTTCAGTTACTGATGCTTAGATTCAGTCTTAGTATCATGTTCCTTTAGTAATACTTGCACTTTCACCGTATTTACATGTCCTTGGAACTTAGTTTAGTCATATTTCAGTTTCCAGTAATTAGTGGTAGGGTTTGCTACTCTTTCCCTCCATCTTCAACTAGTTTTTCTTCATTCGAGGATGAATGTTCCCAAGGGAGATATAATGTAACACCCCGTATCCTAGACAGGCCAGAATGCAGATTTCACTACAACAAAAAGGCTTATTAGGGACCAATAATTAGAGATGGGTGGAAAATCCTTTCCTTATATGTATATATATAGAGACAAGATTATTTAATGGTCCCTAATTCTTGTAAATTAGGGAAGAAAATAAATCTAGTCTCTAAAATTATTTGCATCTGGTCCTAAGAGCTTATAATAAGCGGGAAGAGTGTGGTCCCTAATCTAAATATTATGTATAATAATATTTCAATATACAATTACCACTACATTCACCCACCCCCACCCCACCCCCTTCTCTCTCTCTCCAAATAAACTTTTGCTCATGTAAATCCTCATTTTTTTAGAAATTATATCTGTGAAAACTGTAAATCCAACTCGATTTGTTCACTCACGGATCATTTGGGCCAAAAAATTACAAAAGAGAGGTAAGTCCTTATCTATCAATGCTTTTCTTCTTATTTTTCATCATTTAGTTTGGTCTTCTGTGTGATTTTTTTAATGGAGTATATATATTGTATTATTGTGATTTAACTGTGAAGGAGTGGTGAGGGTTTCTCAATATACATTTCAAAACTCATTCAGATTTAAGTTTTTATTTTGGGAGGTGGAGGGCTCATTCTTTAGGGCATATTTTAGGTTTGTTTTGTATCTTTTTAGCAGTTACAAACTTCTCACTTCTTGGTGATAGAGTTTTCAACCTTTCGTATCCAAGATTACATGCCCAATTTCAATATTATGGATCTGGAGTTTTTTTCAAGCTTTGTGGAAGTGAGATGATTTCATTACTGTGTTGGAGGGTCTGATAATCAGGTAAATATGTTCATCCTTTCCTTAATATAATTGAAAACTAGAGTAAATGATGAGAGGGGATGAAGAAGGTGTTTGTAGTAGAAGTGTGGAGTTTTAAATTTTTTCCAGCTCTAATTAATATTTCTTTTATAGTGGATGAAATAGCTAATGCTTTGATTCATGTTACTAACTATTAAAATATTAGCAGAACAATTCTATCATTTTTGTATGTCTAGGTCTTCTTGATATTCTTATTTATTCACCGCATGCATAGATATATATGAGAAAGGAATTTGTATACATAACAGATATGTAGCCACGAAAGTTAATCATTGCCATAGAGGAAATTCTAGGAAGCTTAGTTTAGTAGTATAAATTTATAGTCATGAAAGAGGTACCGTCTTCATAAATTCAGGTTCGTATCCTAGATTGATGTTAACATGAAATTCATTTTCTTGAATATAGGTTAGTTCCTTGAGCAGGGACCAAAATTCATCCTTGAATGCTGGAATTGTTGACTATGTATATATTGTGTAGTTCTTCACCTTTCTAGTTTTGTGTTTGTTATCCTGCAATTTCTTAGCAACTGCTGCTCACGATGGTGTTAAACTTTTGGATTTATGCAAATTGAAGAAATTTAAAACTTTCAGTCCTTACGATGAGAACACACCAACTCAATCATGCATACATTAACTGCATTCTAGTGAAGCAAGACACTAAATCCATACAAAGAATCAAAAAGAATTGAAACTCATATTTGTTCTTTCGATTCTTAATCGAATTCAATTTGAAGTCTGAATACCATTTTTAATAATTATAATTGAATCTAAAGTTAAGTTAAATGTCCATTGTTGATGATACTAGAGCTTCATTTTGAGTTGGGAAAACTAAACTAGGAGTTGAATTGAATAGCTTCTCTAATTGCTATCGAAGTTCTAGTTTATTTTCTTCTTCTTTAGAATGGATTGATGAATTTTAATAAATGAGTCTGAAAAAACTGAGCGTCAATATTGTTTCTTGCTAGTAACATTAGTTTAGGGCGTTGGTATTATATTGGTTGTTGAAAATAATTTATCTTCCTTGTGTCACTTCATTATTTTTTATTAATATTGTTCTACTACACAGTTTCTACGACTATAACTTATATTTGTTTTCGTAAGACTGCTACCCTATTGTTAGATCTAAAATAATAAAATGACTTGCACACAAGATTAGCACTATATAGGTGACCAACTACCCTATTCTACTATATTTGTATGGGTTGGCTTCTATTACCATGTTCTTTGCTCCTCATTCCGGCTGTTATTAATGGTTATGGTTGTACATCATATTCGTTCTTATGCCCTTTTAGCTACCCTCTCTTTCAAAGTTTCTAATAACGAAATTTGTTTTAGAAATCTAGATTTCTATCTTTGTTGTTTTTTTTACTTGTATGGTATACAGATAAGACTCCATCTACGTCACATCTCTATATTCTCTTAATAAGGGTCTACACATCTTAGAGAAACAAACTTAAAATGTGTCATAGGTAGACAATATTCGATTGACAAGTCAGTAATCATGGCTCGAGAGAAATTCTCCTGCAATTTGCTTACACAACTCTATTTAGACGTAAAGAAATTAATAATGTAGTCTGGACTGCTTTGGATTCAACTGGATGTTAGGAACTGAACAGAGCAAAGAAACCTTAACATTGCAGTTTCAACTTTCTTACAAAATTTCTATTTCTTATGACTAGTCTGCCCAATTTATGAACCTCATTTTTGTGTTGCTGAATCTAATTGCTAGCAAAAATATAACAAAAACAATATCTTAGCCAACTATTTTTTTTCCAGAATTTCTAGTTTTCAATGAAGTTTCTTGATTCTTGCAAGCTAGTTAATGAAAATCAACATATTTGTTGTTGAATATGTATTAAGTTTGGCTCTGGAGTTTAGTCGTGCATCTTAGAAGATTATTGTATTTTATGGTTGGATTTTGAGATTTAGTCCGGTTTTATAAGAAACTTTTTCATATAGTGCAAATTTGATATAGTTTATAACTTAAGTGTAAGTGCTTGATCAGATAGACCTAAATTTGGGTTTATTTTAACAAAACCATGTTAAATTTAAGTCTATATTTTTTAGTGTTTAAGGACTAGTTTATTACGATTTCTCTCAATTTCTATAATGTGTCTAGTTTGTATAGAATGTTAAATGTTAACTTCTACTTAACATTATTTGGTTGACATTCTAATTTATTATTGAACATACTTTTGCAGCCTCCTTTCCGTTGTTGTTTCAAACTTTGAAGATGCATGTAATTAAACTGGATATTTTTGACACTCCAATGCTTGAGTTACTATTAGACATAATTCATTGTTTAACTAATTTTCTAGTAGTTCATCTTTATAGTTTTTTTATTGATTAAATTGTGTCTATTGCAGGTTATGGAGACATCAGTTTAGAAGTCAAGCAATAATTTTTGAAGTCATAAAGCAAGCTGATAAGTTCGTGATCATTTTTCAAGGACTAATAGATCAAAATTTGTATTTTTGTTATGGATGTACAAACTTTTGCTAAGAGATTGTGTAAACAATATAGTGACTTTTAGCTTAATCATCTAGTGACACCAATAAGATGTTATCCATATTTTAAACATAATTATATGTATGAAATCATGATATTATTGAATATATTATTTTTGGAATCCAATCGATTTGAATACATGTATGAAACTCTTTAACTACTTATGGTCAATTAGAGACAAAAAGTAATACTCGTCTCTAAAGGTTAATCTACTTTCCATAGATTTAACGACCAGAAAACACTATTTTTCAAAGATGAAAATCATCTATTTGGGACGACAAATGTAGTCTCTAAAAGGTTGTTAGCAACCTGTTTTGTTTACGTCCCTAATTCCATTTAACGACCAGCATAAGAAGCCCGTCACAATTAACTTTCAGCGAAGATAGCTATTAGGACGGTGGCGACCAGCATTTTCTTGTCCCAATAGACAATTTGGGATCGGATACGAACATTTAGGGACCAAATTTCCATTCCTTAGAGGCTCTTTTTCTTATAGTGTTTTAGAAGTTGTAGGTGCCACCAAAGGGCACCACCCATGGACCATAGGGTGAACCATGGATCGTAGGTGGGGGTCTGTGGATGGCTACCTACAACCCTCCCCAAAAAACTAGACAAAATATTCTAAGGCACGATCCATGGTCGGAGCCATGGACCGTGAGGCAGACCACGACTGTGGTCCTAGTCCTCGAATCAAGACCCCAGATTTCCATTCTCTGAAGCCAGTCAACGGTTGACAGGACGGACCGTGGGTCACTCCACAGACCGTCGGTCAGTCCGTCAGTTGGCCCTGTTAGCTTTTAAGTCAGGGGTCATTTGGTATTTTCCTTATGTGTTGGACCCCTAAAATACGCCGTTTAAACTATAAACTACATTATTTTAGTCAATTTTAGCCTAGTAACTAAATTAGAAATTACCCTAGTCAACTAATTCTCCAAAAATTCATCAAGTTGAACAAAAAGAAGGAGAAAGAGTCGACCAACCCCCTCCAAGAATGCAACAAGGTTTTTTTAAGTTCCATCCCTGAAGTCGAAAGATTTCTCCATGAATTTCATCACTAGGCATGTGGGATTTCAGTAGTGGGTTCCTTTCACCCATTAGGTCTCTAGAATTCAGTCTAATTCTTGATTCATTATATTATGCTAGACCTAGGGTTTCTAGAATTGCAGAATTTATGTTGGGATTCAGTTGTTAGAGTAATCCAAATCAGATTATCATGTTTTTGAGGAATCGTTGCTTAGTTCTAACATGAAACTCAGAACCCTAGTCGTGTAGATTCGTTTAGTTCATGAATTACACTTGCTACAGTAGTTTATTCAGTTTTACATGCTCTAGTTAAGAATGCCTCTGTCACACCCCAAACTCAAGGGGCGCAACTGGCTCCTAATGCCAAACTCAGGCCCGAGCCAACCCTGCTGAACCATTTGCTACTAGCGCATGGCAGCCACACGCAACCAAGAAATCAAACAAGTATATCTCGGCTTAAAATTAAGCCATCGGCCGGCAAGGCCCCTGCCAACTGATCTATAAAAGAAACAGCTACTCCCAGGAGATCATATAAATAAATAGCCAACTAGCACAGAAGTCCTGATTGGGCCGTCGAGGCCACCATGATATCTATACCAAAACTAAAAGCAGGTATATATCAATACAATACATCAAACAGCTTTCATTTACATGTTCTTCTTTGTCTATTATTTGCACTTCTTTTTCAGTCATCATTATATATATTGTTTAAATCATCTGGTAGTTCTTCGTTTAATTCATTTTC
>JAJOOS010001339.1:0-29941 GCA_029582725.1 Solanum chiquidenum | reverse complement strand
TTCTAATGCAACATGGTAAGGTTATCGCATATGCTTCAAGACAGTTGAGAAAGCATGAAAAGAACTATCTGACCCACAATTTAGAGTTGGTTGCAGTTGTGCATGCATTGAAGATCTGGAGACATTATTTGTATGGCGTTCATGTTGACATCTTCACAGATCATAAAAGCCTTCAATATATCTTTAGACATCGATGGCTTGAGTTACTAAAAGACTACGACGTGAATATTTTATATCATCCAGGAAAGGCGAATGTGGTAGCCGATGCCCTCAGTCGAAGATCTATGGGTAGTTTATCCTATTTAGGTGTTGAGAAGCGTGAGAACTTCATCAGTTAGCTAGCTTGGGAGTCATGTTGCTAGAGGCAGAAGATAGTGGGGTAACAATTCAGGATACAGCCGTATCATCCCTAGTTGTAGAAGTAAAATCACGGCAACAAGAGGATCCTAGCTTAGAGTACCTCAGAGCCAAGGCTCAGGATCAACAGTCTTTAGAATTTGATATAACATGAGATGGATTCCTTAGATATAGCGGTCGATTATGTGTTTCGAATGTTGTAGGGCTTCCACATCGGATTATGGAAGAGGCACAATTGCTGAGTTTGTGGCACATTGTCCTAACTGCCAGGTGAATGTTGAGCACCAAAAACCCGCTGGGATAGTTCAGGAGATAGCCATTCCTTTGTGGAAGTGGGAAGCAATTAATATGGATTTTATTACAGGGTTACTTCGATCGCGTCGCAAGTTTGACTCTATTTGGGTAATTGTTGACAGACTAATAAAATCAGCCCTCCTCTTACCAGTCAAGGCTACTTTTATACCCGAAGACTATGCATGGATCTATATTAGAGAGATTGTTAGGCTACACGGTGTCCCAGTATCTATTATCTCTGATAGAGGAGCACATCTTACCGCCAACTTCCGAAAGTCCTTCCAGAAAGGACTGGGGACATATGTTAATCTTAGTACTGCCTTTCTCCCTCAGACAGATGGCCAAGCTGAGCGCACAATTTTGACACCCGAGGATATGCTACGGGCGTGTGCGCTAGACTTCAAGTGGAGTTGGGATGACCACTTACCTCTTATAGAGTTCACATACAATAATAGTTATCATTCCAGCATCGGGATGACACCTTATGAGGTTTTGTATGGTCGAAAATGTAGGTCCCCTATCGGATGGTTCGAGGTGGGTGAGTCAGGGTTGATTGGACCCGACTTAGTACATCAGACAGTGGAGCAGGTTAAGCTCATTCGAGAGAGATTGCTAACAGCTCAAAGCCGATAGAAGTCATACTCAGATGTGCGATGAAGGGACTTAGAATTTTGTGTCGATGACTGGGTATTCTTAAAAGTCTCGCCTATGAAGGGTGTTATGAGATTTGGCAAAAAAGGCAAGCTTAGTTCAAGGTTCATTGTGCCATATCGGATCCTTCGGAGGGTAGGACGAGTGACTTATGAATTAGAATTGCCTTCGGGGCTAGAATCTGTTTATCCAGTTTTCCATGTATCGATGCTACGGAAGTGCATAGGAGACCCTTATCGGGTTGTCCCAGTTGAGGATGTTCAGATCATAGAGGATTTGTCCTACGAGGAAATTCCAGTTGCCATATTAGATCGACAGGTCCGTAAATTGAGGACCAAAGAGGTGGCTTCGGTTAAAGTATTGTGGAAAAACAAGAATAGAGAAGAGGTGACCTGGGAAGCTGAGGATGACATGAGGTCCAAATATCCTCACTTGTTTCATACCCCAGGGTGATGGAATATCAGTTTATATTGGTGCAGTGGGGTAAGATACCTATCAAATTTTTTATATTATTGCTTATTATTATTGTTGTTGTCGCGGTATTTTTGCTCGCACTGTTATTGCGGAGCTATAGTGCTTAGCTATTTATGGCGTCCTGTGAGACGCCTAGGTTAAAAATTTATGCGTTTCAGGTTCTGGATAGTCACATTAACAAAGGATACTTTGTCTAAACTTTGGAAACTCCTAAGGACATAATCGTGTGATTCAGATTTTTCATTCGAGGATGAATGTTTCTAAGGGGGGAAGGATGTAACACCTCGACTTTTCAAAACGTCTAAATTAACTCATATCTTTGTGGAAAGATAAGGAGGGTGGGTAATAAATTAAAAATTATGTGATATGTCATATTTTAAGTGTTCAAGGGTTGTATCTCAAGTTTTGAAGTTAAGTAAGTGGCAAAATAAAAGTTGGCGAAAGTATCATAAGTTCCTTTTTAAAGATTTCTCTGAAATTTGGGTCAAATGTATTGGATGTTTTCTCCCAATATATAAAGATTTAGAAGGTCTATTACCCATTAAATCGAAGGCCTACCAGTCTAGTTTTCAAAGCACAAAACTCCGTATAAAACCGACATCAGAGTAAAAATTTATGAGGGTTTTACTAGGGACTGCCAGGGCAGAATTCCGGTCAAATCCGGGTTGGGTAAAAAATATGGTATGTCGGCTTATTTAACGTTTTAATCCATGAAAACATTTCATTTCAGTTTCAAACCAGAGAGAAAGTTTAAGAGAGGGTTCATATGGAGTTCTAGCATGATGAAGGTTAGTTTTTGACAATTTCTACCATTAAACATTGCCCCCGTGCCTAGAAACGTAATCCCTACACGTGGCAATCATTTTCCCCTTCTATTAGCTGCGTTTGGATTTGGTTTTTGAAGATATAAATTTGTAATTATTGGTGTTTCTTCAAGGTTTAAACTTGGTTAACGAAGGTAATCATCTCGGGACTCTTTTATGATTTTTTAATGAATTTCTAAGGACATTTCTACAAGTTGGGGAAATATGGCAAATCTGCTGGTTTAAGGTTAATTATGAATTTTTTATAGGTGCGTACCAGTTGTATATATATATATATAGTGGTTGTGAAGCTTATGACATAAGGAACAACTTTCGTAAAGGAACTACGGTCTTTCGAGCGTTCATTGGAAAGGTATGTTAAGGTTATTCCCTTCGTTCGACATATTTCCTTAGAGGTAGTTAACGTTGGTGATCTTGTAGATGTAATTGTTAGTGGTTGGCTGATTTGGTGATTATAAACCCTTAATTTAGGGACTCACGATCTGTTAAAAAAGATCCTAAGTTAGGAACGACTTGGAGTTTATTCATACATATTGTTTATAGCTAAATCGCTCGCCTTTTGCCTATTCAATTCTTTGTTGTCACCCTTGGGGATATTGTGGTTAGTTGTTGAGCTATGAACTGTCTATGGGGGCTATGATCTTGTCTAATAGGACTATGTTATTGCCAAAAATGGCTATGTGTTGCCCACTGAGCTATATTGATGCCAAAGAGTGTTATGTGTTGCCTACGGGGCTATTTTGAAGCCAAAGAGAGATATGTATTGCCTACAGGGCTATGTGATGCAAAAGAGGGCTCTGTGCAGCCAACAGAGCTATGATGTTGCCTAAGAGGTCTATGTGCTGCCTACAGGGCTATATCGTTGCCAAAAAGGGCTATGTGACTTTTTACAAGCTACCAATAAGGATATGTAGATTGATTTGGCACCTTCTGGGGTTATGAGGGCCTAAGTAGGTGGTATGTTGTTTGAACCTACCGGGCTTATGGGGGCTTGGTTAGGTTAGTGGGTTGGCATGCTTATCTAAATTTGATTTCCTTACCTGATTGCTTTTGGTATATTATGATAGTTGGTCATTTAGTCTACAACCTTTCATACTCTATACATTATTTTGTACTGATGCCCCATTGCCTAGGGGCGCTGCATTCATGCATACAGTCCCTGACAGACGACCGGGCAGACCTCCTCAGTAGCAAGATTGACTTCTATCCGATTGGCTAGCCCCTTTCCTCCGGAGCTGCCAGAATGTGGAGGTTTGTTAGCTTTTGTTGTGTATACTTTTATGGGTAGGCTGGAGCCCTGTCCTGCCAATATTTACTACTCTTTGAGGCTTGCAGACTAGTGTGTGGGGTGTACATCTAGGTTATGGCCATACTGGCCTAGTTTTGTTGGTTTAATGAAGCTTGTGAGCTGTTTGATGTATTGTCTTAATATATACCTGCTCCCAGTTTTTGTATAGATATCATGGTGGCCTCGACGGCCCAATAAAGATTTCTGTGCTAGTTGGCTATTTATTTATATGATCTCCTAGGAGTAGCTGTTTCCTTTATAGATCAGTTGACAGGGGCCTTGCCGGCCGATGGCTTAGTTTTAAGCCAAGATATACTTGTTTGTTTCCTTGATTGCATGTGGCTGCCATGCGCTAGTAGCAAATGGTTTAGCAGGGTCGGCTCGGGCCTGAGGTTTGGCATTAGGAGCCAGTTGCGCCCCTCGAGTTTGGGGCGTGACAGCTCGGCGATCTCCAGGCCTTTATTTCTTCGTTCTTTTCATCCGCCTTGTTCCTTCTTGCCAAGTAGTGTCCATGCTTTGCCTCAAACTCCAAATACCTGAAACTTAAGGATTTACATCAGATATTGAGACAAAATATGTATTTGAGGACACTAATTCTATCAAAATATATCCCTAAATGAGTCTAATTTGTGGACTCATCACCTCCTCTCGTGTGTACTCGCCCTCAATGCGTCGGATATCAAAAGAAGAAGATGGGGTAACGTCAATATCCCTCGTATCGTCCCAGGGCACTCCATCTCACCGGCATAACTCTGTGACTGGGAAAGGTTAGGAAGTCTACATCTGCTTGGCCCTCATGGCCATCTCCTGCTCAATAAGGAGTCCCAGGTCGATGCTGCTTCAGGATATGATAGCTCGAAGGAAGGCTGCCTTAGGATGGCGTGGAATGGACTCCTTCTGGGATGGCATTATGGTGCTGCTAATGAAGCCAAACCAGAACAGAGAAGCAATACTCAAAACCCTCTTCTCTATGGGGACCCCTGCCTCGATCCACCTCGGGGTGGTATCGGAAATCAATGGAGCCAACCAGCCCTTTAATTCATCTAAAGACTGAGCAACATGCAATCCATCATAAGGACGTGTCGAATGTAGAGCTCTACCCAAAATAGTGTTGGTGTGCTCACTACTGCATCCTACTTCCTTTCCCCGTACCATGACTAACTTAACCAGTCTGAACTCGTTTGTCTTTTTCTTGCTCTTCGAAACCAAGTCACCAAAGGCTGTATAGAACTCCCGGACCCATGAAAGAATATAGGGTCCTCGGGTCCTGGTGAACTGATCAAACTGGTGGAAGTAGAGGGTGTCCCTCACGTCGGAGTACCTGCCCTCAAGACCATATATATATAGCAACTTATCCTTGAGGATAGTTCGCAATCCGACACCCTTCAACCTGTTGAGGAGCCTGGGAGGAAGAGCTACTAGTGGCAATGGTGCCACAGGAGGTACCAGAGCTGGCACTGAGTCTGCTGGTGTGGGAACTGGAGAGACCCTAGCGGAGTCAGGGTGAGATCTAGCACAGATCTCATCCCACCGAGACTGCAAAGGTTGGTCATCCTCAAGCTCATATAAAGCAGCCTGGGAGCTAGTAGTCACCCTGTTAGATATAGGCCTCTTGCCCTTGCCTTTGCCTCCCGGTAGGAGCTCTTGCCTTCCCTTATTTGGAGGATTTGACTCCCCTTCATTGATTGTGATACCCCGTGCTCTTTTTAGGGGTGGCATGTCGATGTTTGTCCTTACCATATCTGCAAAAACATCAGGAAAAAGTTTAAAACAATTCAACCAAATGCACAAAAAATAGTTGCCAACAGACTCACCGATCCAGGCGGTGAGTCGCCGAATAACTTTGGCAAGATAGATCGGGTTCACCGAAAGGATTGGATTAAAAATATCAGAAAAATTGGCAAGTCGATGATGGGAAGGCCTTTCAGCGAATCGTCGATAGCATTCAACGAGCAAGAATTAGCCCGTCGAAAGTTACAGTGCAATTAATGTTTAGGGGTGCAGACAAAGGGCGATCAAGAAGACTTTCGGCGAGTCGCCAAGTGTATTCGGCGACCTCAAGCTTGTCGCCGAAAGATGTAGAATCAAACTACTCATTTAGCATGAAATTAAAGGCGAGATGGGGAACTTCGGCGAACCGCCGAGTGGTTCGGCGAGCTCGCCAACCCAACGTACCTACTTTCAACCCAACTTCTTGAATTAAGCCCCGCAACCCCCAAAAACAAAATCAAAGCATGCACCCATCAAATTAAAGCAATACCCAATACACCCATTACCTTGGGATACTCAGACTTCTCCCGATTTTGCCAAATTTGGCCATTTAACAAATTTTGCCCTAAAGAATGACGTCACCCGCTCTATCATTGGGAAAATTATGTCATTTGGAATAAATGCAGGTTACTAAGACTTTATTCAACTAAACCTAACGACATGCAAGCACAACCCCACAAATTCTAACCAATTTTAAGGCACAAAATTACGAGAATTCAACATTAAAGGAAATACAGGTGAAATATTTGAATTAAAATAGGCACATATAAACACAATTAAGATTAGAGGGGCCCAACAGATGACAACAAGATAAGATCATTGCAATTGAGTACAAATTCTCAAAAATAAACTCGGGGTTCGGAAAACCAACCTTAGATCATTGCAAACGAAGTTAATTTAGGGGTCCAAACGGCGGACTAGATCATGATTGCCGACCTGGTCGATGATTAGCCTATCATTTCCGGGCTCGCCGAGTTTTGCAGACTCCAATTTAAGATTGTCTTGAGTCCAACGATGATCTAGGTCAGGGTCGCAGACCTCTTCGGCGATGCACCTACTGGACTATCAGCTTGCCCGTCTTCATCTTTCTTACACTTTCTACACTTCAACTTGCACAATCAACACACCATTATTTCAAAATTAAATAGAAAACAAATAAATACTTGGGCTGCCTCCCAAGCAGCGCCTTAGTTAAACGTCGCGGCACGATGCAAGTCCACCTTCAAACCTCATTCTTCGGGTTAGCCATAGTGTCACTAAGCAAACCCCCTTGTTGTCTCGGGTTTAGATGAGATGATATATGACTCATTTGGGTCTCCAACTGCTTGATCGACACTGAATGGGAGGTAACGGTCTGTTTAAGGGTAGACACATCTTCATTCATTTCTTTTAAAATCTTGTCGGACCCCTCAACTTTGTTTAGGTTACGAGAAAGCATATCCTCTAACCGGCCACCTTCCAAATCCTTTGGATTTTGGTGTTCATGGGGAGGCACAAATCTATCCTTCTCTCTATCCTTCTAAGTAGGATTTCGGTCCCTCCATTCTCTGTTACGATCCTTCCAACCTTTGTCCCTGCTCCAACCTTGGTTACCACTCTACCTCGGGTAGTTTGAACAATAACCACCACCTTGGTTGGCTAGGAAATTCACCTCTTCATTGTACAAAGCCTCAAACTTTGCCTCCTCAGGATTAGCACACCCGACACCCATGACATTGACACATCACGCACCATCTCTGATTACATTTTTTGACAAAATGTCAAGTTGTGTCATGATCTTGTTCATGTTCTGGTCCCTCTCTTGGTCTTTCTCCATATGCTTCTTGGTCATTTTAAACGTGAGAGGGGAGACCTGGTCTTCACGGATGTACCATGCCAGGTTGATGGTAGTCATGCTATCCAACAGCTAAGTTGCGATCACATAAGGTTGTTACATCAAACCTCCCAGAGAAAGTTGGTCAGCATTACCCGTATTTACCAAGTCAAGACTTGTGTAAAAATACTACAGCAACACGTTGTCAGGCCAGCCATGAGTTGGGAATTGAAGCACCAACTTCTTGAATCGCAGCCAAGTTTCATGGATTGGGTCACTCTCTAGACATTTAAAGCTCTGAATGCTGTCTCGAAGAGTCATCATCTTCGAAGGAGGGAAAAATCACACTTGAACTGTAGTAACCAACTCCTCCCACGAAGTGATTGATTCATGTGGCAACTCAGCCATCCACTTGCACGCTTCTCCCATTAGAGCTTGGGAAATGTTGTTGAAGGAGAACAGTCCGCAAACATCCACAAAATTTCTAATATGCTCATGGGGATCCTCATGAGACAAACCACCGAATAGCCCCTTCAATTGCAAGAGATGCAACATAGTACTCGTTATGTGGAACACCGCATTCCCTTCGGCCAGAGGCAAGCGAATGGCACCAATATCACCCATAAGATGGGGGTCATTAGCATTAGGCTCGTTGACATCATTGAGGTTTCTGATGTCATCTTGATGGCCTACTTGCCTGCCATTGCTGCAGTTCACACTCATACTTCTTGTTTCAACACACAAACCATCAAAACAAAACTAAAATTAAACCAGTTCACTATAATTAACAAGAACAAAATTCAACTTATCTAAAAATCTCAACTAACACCACTCCCCGGCAGCGGTGCCATTTTTATTTTACGTATCAGGACACTTCATCCAATACTAAGTGCCAACGATCGTTAGTCAGTAATATAACCCAACTAAGTGAGTTGGGGTCGAATCCCACCGGGAGTGGTTTGTATTTGAGAATCAATAGAAAAACATGAATATGTTCAAGTCAATCATAAGTAAAAAAATTTTCGAATAAAAGCATGGATAGACACAAGTGTCAAATAACAGGGGGGTTTGATTTTGCTTATCAACTACAACAAAAAATAACAATATAGAGACAAGTTCTTGGGATGTGATTGGATTACAGACTAATTTATATAATTGGGTAATTGCAATTGTTAAAAAATACCTGTAAATCAATCAGTAAGCTATACTTTAGTGGGGATAAACTTTCGCTTGAACAGTTTACCCCGAATCAAATTGGTTTTTCTCGAACACCAATAAGCAACAATTAAGTACAACCTACACTTTAGTCCGTTCACTCTCTCGAGCTGAATGTGTGGAAAAGGGTTTAGGACTCACTCTCTTGAGCTGAACCCATAACAACCCAATACCCACATACCATCGATTCAGTAATTTTGGTTTTAAAACCTCTCTCTCGAACAAGCCAAAACACGAAGTTAGGATTGTATTTGCAACTACAACCCATTAAATTCAACCACAATTACTTAATGAAATCACCTTTAAACAACATTAAACTATAAATTAACAATACCCAACAGTTAAATCAACCCATAATCACATAATCACACCCCAAGAATTGGGGATTTAGCTAGACTTCTTAAAAAGACAGAATTCGTTACCAAATTGTGTTTCCATCAACTGGGTAAGATTAATATTGATAATCACATAATCACACCCCAAGAATTGGGGTTTTAGCTAGACATCATAAAAAGACAGAATTCGTTACCAAATTGTGTTTCCATCAACTGGGTAAGATTAATATTGTCTTTATAGAAGTCTAAGATGAAGAATCTTCAACACCCACTTCCAATTTCTCAGAAATGGAAATCTTCAAAGCTAAGGAAATATTGTCTCCCTATTCTCAGTTCTAAGCTCTCAACTTCAAAACTGAATAATAATGAAAATTAGATAAAAATTTGATACTAAGCTAAAAATTCAAACATGCATGTATAGTCACCAAAAATGTGTTGCACAGGACCATTTAATGTAACAAGTCAGGTTCACCGATTCACTCGGCGATCCGCCCTTTGGTAAATTCTATCACCTTTTTTGTTTTGGCCTTCAACATCTTTAAGTTCTGTAACTTTGGGCGATCTAGAACTGCATCGCGGAACTGTTCGGCGACTCGCCAACTGCTCCTTTATATCGCCGACTTGATTTTCTCCTTCAGGGCTTGGCACACTGGAACTTTAGGCGAGATCATGGCCATTCGGCAACTCGCCTAATGGTTTAGGCGATCATCAGGTCTTCTTTTCTTCGTTCTTTCAGCTGCCTTGTTCCTTTTTGCTCATTAGTGTCCATGCTTTGTTCCTCAATTCAAATACCTGAAATTCAAGGATTTACATAAGTTATTGACATAAAATATGCATTTGATGATACTAAATCTATTAAAATAAAACCCTAAATAAGTCCAAATCTTGGACTCATCACAACTCTTCTACAATTTGGACCTATGAACCGTCCTTGTCAATAATATAAATGATTGAGACCCTAAATTTTGACCAAATTTTGACAGACATAGTCTATGGATCGTATGTCTATTTATGGACAATAGACACCAACCATAAAAACAAATCTTAGTCTTTAAAATCTTACTAAGTCTGGGATCAGTTAATTTTAGAAGACTTATCTACAACTTGCAGATCAGTTCACAGACTGTACTGGCAAACGGTAAAAGAAGTACCAGGACTTACTTTTAGAATTTTATTTTCTCCCTTTCTACGGATGCCTTCTACGACCATTTGAAGCTTCTATGGTTTGTGGATGGCACTCGTAAAACCATATTGTAGTCCAACATTCTTTTCTTCCAAAATTGGAGGTGTTACTATAACTCATCTATGGGGACATTCATCCTAGAATGGGTCTCAATCCATCATGAAAAAGGAGTAAAAGAGAAACTAGCAACCCAACATAAATATAAATGCACATATTCGAGGAGGAAAATCAACTCCAAGCGAAAGTATTTTCAAAACATCATTTCATAATGCCTACATGAAACTCATACTCTAATGCACGCAGTCATGAAGCAATCAATCAAGCTAAATCATGTCTTCCAAAATTAGAATTTTTCATCAGCATGCATGCATGAGTAATCATGAGAATGACTAAGACATATTAAACCAAAAGGATGAACCATAAAGAGCTATGTACCTCAAGCTAGAGTAGGAATGGAGGGAAAAAGATGAGGATATCAGGACATCATAATGGCCCCGGCCTCCTAAGTAGCACCCTTAACCATTTGATTCCTTCACAACACTTTTACGGATGCAACTTCTTTATTCCTCAACTTCTGAACTTGCTAGTCTAAAATCTCGACTAGAACCTCTTCATAAGAAAGACTCTCCCTTGAACAAATAATCTTCAATGGTACAATAGATATTGGATCAACAACACACTTCTTTTCAACAATGAAACATGGAAAAATTGATGCACCGACGCTAAGTCATTAGGAGAATCAAGCTCATAGGCAACCTATTCAATACGCCTTAAACTCTAATATCGGCCCACATAACGTGGACTAAGATTCCCTTTCTTCCCAAATCTCATCACACCCTTCAACGGTGAAATTTTCAAATAAACTCAATCATCTATATCAAACTGAAGATCTCTCCTTCTAACATTTGGCATATGACTTTTGTTAACTCGAAACCTATCAAGGAAACCTCACCAACTTCAAACCGACCTAGAGGATATCTACACATCCTACCATAAAGAGACTCAAATGGAGCCATACTAAAGCTTGAATGATAGCTATTATTATAGACAAACTCAATCAAAGGCAACCAATCATCCCAATTACCTTTGAAAACAATCACACAAGCTCTCAACATATCTTACAAAGTGTGAATAGTACACTCGCTTGCCCATTGGTTTGACGATAAAAGGCCATACTATGCTTGACACGAGTACCTAGGCCTTTTTGAAAAGACTTCCAAAATTGAGAAGTAAATTGTGTACCAGGATCATAGATAATGGATAGGGGAACTCCATGTAACCTAACAATCTCCCATATATACAACTTAGCATAGTCTTCCTCTGAATAAGAAAATTTGATGGGAAAGAAATGATCCGGCTTCATCATACGATCAACAATAACCCAAATCGAGCCATGCTGTCACCGAGTGCGGTACAGGCCAATAATAAAGTCCATATTTAAGTCTTACTACTTCCATGTAGGAATACTAATATCTTGGGAAAAACCTTCCTACTTTTTGTGCTATACTTTCACTTGTTCAAAATTAAGACACTTAGCCACAAATTTTGTAATATCCTTCTTCTTCCCATTCCACCAATAGACCTACCGCAAGTCCCAATACATCTTGGTGGATCCTTGGTTAATGGAATATCAAGAACTATGGGCTTCTGGAAAAATTTGCTCTCTCAAGTCATCAACATTGGGAACAGAGAAATGACTTTGATATTGAAGCACGCCGTCTCCCCCTTGGGTGAGAGTCTCAACAAGCTTTTTAAGAACCGCTTCTATCAACTCTAGAAAAATTAGATCAAGACCTTGCTTGGCTTTCAAATCTGACAAAAAAGATGATTCTAAACCATTGTGAACAACAACAATACCAGCACTTGAATCAACCAACCAAACACCTAGACGAGCTATTCTATGGACATAACGAACCAATTCTTTCTTATCTTCCCCAACGTGAGAAACACTACCCATTGATAGTCTACTAAGAGCATCCGCCACCACATTCACCTTACCAGGGTGATAGAGAAAACTCATGTCGTAATCCTTTAGCAACTCAAGCCACCTAATTTTGTGAAAATTTAGATCCTTTAGCTTGATCACATATTGTAAACTCTTTTGGTTGGTAAAGACATCACAATAGACACCGTACAAGTAATGCCTCCAAATCATTAAGGCAAAAACAACCGCCTCTAGTTCCAAAATATGGGTAGGATAGTTCTTTCCATAAATCTTAAGTTGCTTTGGAGCATAAGCAATGACTTCCCTTTTTGGATAAGAACACACCATAATCCTATCCTTGATGTATCATAATAAACAACGAACCGATCATATCATTCCGATAAAGTCAACACCAGAGCAAAGGTAAGTCTATCTTTCAATTCATAGAAACTCTTCTCACACGCTTCCAACCATAAGACATTAACTTTCTTTTTGGTCAATGCCTTCAATGGAGAGACAATGAAAGAAAACTCTTCAACAAACCTTTTATAATAATCAGCAAAACCTAAGAAACTTTGAATAACCGAATAGGATAGAGGTCTAGGGCAACTCTTAACCGCATCCGTCTTCTTAGGATCTATCTCAATACCCTTATTGAATACAATGTGACAAAGAAAAGCCTAGGATCACAACAAAAACTAACATTTACTAAACTTTGCAAATAGTTGTTGGCCCTTGAGGACTTGCAACACAATCCTAAAATGATCGGCATGTTCATCCTCACTACGTGAGTAAATGAAAATGTCATCGATGAACATAATCACAAACATATCAAGGTATTGTCTAAACTCTCTTTGCATCAAGTCCGTAAATGTGTCTGGAGAATTAGTCAAACTAAACAACATTACAAAAAACACATAATGACCATTCCAAGTTCAAAAATCCATCTTCGGAATGTGAGCTTCTTTCACCCTCAATTGGTGATAACCCAATCGGAGGTCAATCTTAGATAAATAACTTGCTCCTTAGAATTGATCAAACAAATTATCTATCATGGGAATAAGATACTTATTCTTAATTGTAACCTTTTTTCAATTCTTGGTAGTTAATAAACATGCGAAGTGGACCATCCTTCTTATGAGCAAAAAAACTGGAGCACCCCATAAAGACATACTCACCCGGATGAAAAGCTTATCCAAAAAGTCCTTCAATTTCTCTTTCAATTCCTTAAGTTCTACTGGAGCAATACAGTAAGGAGGAATCAATATAAGTTGCGTATCTGGGAGAACGTTGATATCAAAATCTATTTCCCTTTTCAAGAGATATATCGGTTAAATCATCAAGAAAAACTTCAAGAAACACATTGACATTGGGGACCGACTCATGAATAGGGGTTTTGGAATTTCTATCTCAAACCCGAATAAGATGATATATATGCAACCCTTAGAAATTATCTTTCTGGCTTTAAGAAAAGAAACAAACTGACCCTTAGGCATAGAATTTCCCCCTTTCCACTATAGAGACGGGCTCATTTGGAAGTTGAAACATAAGCAATTGAGTTCTACAAACAACAGAAGCATAACAATAACAGAGCCAATCCATACCCAAAATAACATCGAAATCTAACATATCTAGCTCTACTAGATAAATATGAGTAAATCTATGGGATAAGGAGATGGGATAATTTCTATAGAGTCTCTTAGACACGATAGATTTACCAATATAATTAGAGATAGAAAAAAGATCCAACAACACATCCAGAGAGACATCAAATCTCATAGCCACAGAAGGCGTCACAAAAGATAGGGTAGAACCAGGATCAAGCAAAGTATAACCATCAAAATGAGAGACTTTCAACATACCGGTAACCAAATCAGGAGAACCCTCTTGCTCATGAAGAGTTTGACGTGCGTAAAATATGTTCTGCATTGGTGCACTTGAAAATAATTAGTAGGTAGATCTTGCCTACCTTTTCTTCCCTTTGCAGTAAGACGGACAATCCCTTATGTTATGACTTCTTTTACCATAACCAAAGCAACCATCTGTACTGGGTAAACATTTACCATCGTGCTTCCTTCCACACCTATAAAAAATAGACAACAAAAATCAACCCCCTATTTACTCCTTGAGGCATAAGGTTAGACAACCTATCTTTGTTGAACCTTGGAGCCGGAGCATTGGAGGAGCCTTGATCGGAAAACCTTTTTTGGAATCTAGAACGACTATGTCAGTCGGACCTTGAATGTGAAAAGTCACAATACAAGTCTTTGATCTCTTTACCTCAATAAACCGTTTCATAAGCTATTCCTCTTTAATTTGTTGATCATGAATCATTAGATGAGAAATGTCTATTTCCTTGATGAGCATGGCAATACGGCATTCCTTAACAATAATTTCAAACACTTCCGAAACAAACTTGCTCATCTTTGTCCTCAAATCATCAACCATAGTAGGAGCATATCAAGATAATTGTTTGAATTTCAAGGCATACCCCTTCACACTAATATTTTCTTGTCCAAGATTAATCAAGTATGTTTGCCTATCTCATCTAAAGGGGAAAAAACCTATCAAGGAAAGCAACTTTAAACTTCTCCCAATCAAGAGGACCCGCATCAACCATCTCTCTTCCTTTCATTGGTTGAACCAAACATCACCAACACCCTGAAGTTGATAAGAGGCCTGTTCTACCTTTTCCAACGACATCATTCTCATGATTATGAAAACCTTATGTATCTTATTAATAAAATTTTAAGGATATTCCTCAACCTTGGAACCATGAAACTCTAGGGGATTCATTCTAGTGAAGTCCCTCACTCTAGTTGCCATCATACCCACATTTGGGTTCATGGGGACCACAACCCCTCTACTAGCTTGGGCTGTCATGGGTTGAGCCAATACTAGAAAAAAAGTTCAAAACTCCACATTAATCACATGTTCGGCCAAAGGGTCGACTCAAATTTGAGAAACTCTTTGATCTACATTCTCACTCACATTCCTTTTAACGTATGCTCTTTGAGAGGCTATATGTTGAAAAACATCGGATAAGGATTATGAGAGAGACTTACAAAGTTACACTATATTGCATGACTTTAGAATTATGAAAGAAGTGGAATTGCTATAAATCTTATAGCCTCTTGTACATAAATGTCGCACGCTTCACACTCATAAAAAAACTCAACTCGATGTAGCTTATGATACATCCTAGGATCTTTCTAAACCTTGTGCTCTAAATACCAAGTTTGTTATGATCCAAAGTACCCCCTAGGCATAACATGGCGTATAGCACCCCAATAGGCCCTAGAGAAGCCACTTAGTATACATCATACAAGTTAATAGAAATAAACATTTCAAAGGTATAGTTTAATATCATAAAAGAGTCTTTACAAATTGGAAGTCTGATGCCACTCTCAATAAGTCAATTACTACATCATAATGAAGGTAATTGGGACGTAATGCATACATCACATACAAAGTTTGAAAAGTTATGTAAAGAAATCAATAAGGGAGTCTCGACCTTAGAACAAGAGGAATCACCAATCCGTGAGTGTCGATGATCAACTAGTCACGAGTGTGAGAGGTAGGAGTATCGAAACCAACATTAGTGAAATAATTTAGGCACAAATATTCATTAGTACATAGAATGTACTACGTATGATAGAAATTTACAAGAGCTATGAAATCATGCTAAAAAGGATTTTACATGACGTGCAATTACCAAACCAAATCTTAATGAGAGAGCTTCCATCTCAATATCCTCTCGGTGCTAATTATAAATTCCATAGAATAGTCCTTAATCATATTAATCTTATTATCCATGGAAATGTACAATTAAGCAACCAATCCAAGATAGTGTTTATTTAGAATAACACCTTTGTCTTGATTCAACTTAGGTGAGAAAACCTTTCAACCCTTATAGATCCTTTTCGTGAGAAAACCTTTCACAAAAGCTACAACATTGATACCTTACTCTCAAAGAATCCTTAATCATTTAAATAATTTTCATACAAAAGCATGCATATCTTCATTAATTCATCTTCCATAGTTCATAAGCTTAATCATTTGTTCATAGTCTAAAATTCATGAATCACGCATGGGTTCATATGAATTCAACTCAAAAACATGTAATTACTTCAATTTATGCATAAATAGATAGAAAACAATCAATTTGATCATAATTGAAAAGAACCAATGAAGATTAAATAAAACCCTAACTTGAATTGAAAATCTATCTTTACAAAATTGTAGATTTTAGGAACCCTATGGAGGAAAGGACTCCATAGGTAATTGCTAACGTACCTTTCAGTTCAAGGCCCAATTAATAAGGTGAATATGAGGTCGTGGTGCTTGAAACCTTATATTGTTATTCCTTCTGTTTGAGGGAATTTGAAGGGGATGAACTTGGAGGGAATTTAGGGATTAGGTGAATGATTTGTAAGAGGTAGTTTTTGGACTTATGGAGTATTTATAGGGCTTAAGATTTTGACCAAAACAAATCAGTTTAGGCTAAAAATAATTAGGAAAAGATCAAAAAGCCCTTGAATAATAACAGTGAAAGCCCTTCTATGGTTTGGACTCTACGGAACGTGCTGGTCTACCATATAAATGATTAGAGACCTTAAATTTTCGCCAAATTTTGATGGACACAATCTACAACTAGTTGGCCATCTACGAATTGTAGACACCATCCAAAAAACAAAACATAACTTAAACATTTCATCAAGTTTGGGTTCTACCTACGAGACCTATCTACGACTCGTAGATCAGTTGACGAACTGTACTAGAAAACCATTAAATAAGTACTGGGAATTTATTTTAAAAATTTATTCCCCCTTTCTACGGATTCCATCTACCGCCATTAAAAGCTTCTACATTTTGTACATTGGACCCGTAGAACCAGACAATATTCTAACATCATTTTCTTTGAAAAACCAGGGTGTTACCGATCATGTCTCATGTTTTAGTTGATTCCCATCATACTTATTACATTCCATGTACTAATTCCTACTTGTTCTTACATTGTTTCATAAATTCAGGGTGTGTTGATTCCTCTCTCTCCGTTCGTGGCTTATTGGTGATCATCGGAGTTCATAGAGTTGGTGAATCCTAATGTTCTGAGGCCAAACTTATCTTTACTTGATTTAGGTCAAGTGGAAATGGGCGTCCCTAATTCCGAAAATGGTTTTCCAGTCAAGGTTCATCTATTGCTCCGACTCCTAAGTTCAACAAAGATAGGGTGTCTAACTTTATGCCTCACATAGGAAATGGTTGTAATGAATCTTCTACTCCCGCTTGCACTAGGTGTTGTAAGAGGCATGGTGAAAAATGTGTATCCGACACAGATGGTTGATTTAGTTTTGGAAAGAATGGTTACAACATGAGAGATTTCCCATTTCTTGATATTCAGGGAAGGGATGGTAGACAAGCTCAACCAAGTAGTTTCGGCTTGGATGCTCTCAAGAAAATATATTTAATACTCTTCTGTAACACCTTAGATTCAAAAAGGTTGAAATTTTCAGCCTTTGCAGGATCTAATGCCAGTATCGACGAAGGCACCCATGGCCCGTGGACTAACACATGGTCCATAGGTCGGCTCGTTGTTGGCCTGGTTTAAAAAAAAAATTAAGTTCCATTACATTCCTATGATTCACCAGGATGGTCCGTCGTCCCATATATGAGCCGTAGGTAGGTCTCGTAGGTGAGTCTCAGACTTAGAAAAATTTTAAAGTCAAAAGTCATGACCCGCGACTGGGCATGTACAGTCCATAGATGGACCCACAAACTGTACATGGGCCCATCATTGGGTGTCCAATTTGAGTAGTCTCTGAACTCATCGACGACCAACCAGTATGGTCTGTGGGCTGACCAATGGATTGTAGGTCGGGTCATCGGTGAGGTCTGCAGTAATTTTAAGAGGATCTTTAGGGTATTTCCTAATTATTCTAGCCAAATACTATGTCGTTTTACCCTCTATTAGAAACCCTATATAATCATTTTTACCCCTAAAGTCTCCTAAATCAATTCATTTTCTCACATTCTTAAAAGAAGATCAAGTCATCCTCTCAAATATTTCTATTTCAAGAAGCTTGAAGAAGAAGGCTAGGGTTTGAAGTCAAGTCTCCAACTCCACCATTGATAGTAAGCTTTTGGCACCAAGGTATGATAGTCTTCATCTATGAAGCTCTTTCCTCCATAGAGTTCCCAAATTCTCCAATTAAACAAAGTTATAAATATCTAATTGAAGTTATGGTTTTCTTTTATGTCATGGGTTCTTTTTTATGTTAACTCAATTGATTGTTATATGAACTATTATGCATGAATTGAGATAATTCTATGATTTTAAGATGAATCCCCATGAATCCATGCATACCCCATGTTTTCCAAACTATGATTATATAATGTGGGTTTTTAATCATGAAAGAAGAATTTATGAAGGCATGCATGTTCTTATGAAATTAATGAATATAATTTAAGATTTTCTTTGAGAGTAAAGCATCCATGTTGTTGTTGTTGTTTTATTTTGAAAGTATTTCTCATAAACACATGAAAGCATGATTGTGAAATGATTTTCTCACATAAATGATTCTTAGGGTTGAAAGGTTTTAATAACATAACTTTGAATCAAGATTTAAGGGGATATTCTAATGAAACCTAACTTGGATTGGTAGCTGAATTGTACCTTTCCATGGATGATATATGACTTAGCTTGGATTGACAATTTATTATGACCTTCCATGTAATGACCCTTCATGTCATTTTTACCTTAATGCCTCCTTTCTATCATTTAGACCGTTCCTATAGCGACCCCAAGTCATTTATGACTTGCTGGCACTGACTGTTCGGTCGCCCGGTCGTTCGTTTGGGTTTTATGCCCATTTCCCTATTTAGGAGCTTTTTAAACTTGAATAGTTGACTTTAGTCAAATCATCAGGTAAACGACCTCAGAATGAAATTTTGACAGTTCCATCAGCTCCGAAATGGCAAAATTAGGCTAGTAGCATTGTTGGCATGAGTATCAATGCCTTCGGTGCGAGTTTGGACGATTAGTCATTTTAGCCTTTAAAATTTGGCCTAAGGTTGACTTTGATCAACATTCTTGGAAAACACGCTTGGATGAAAATTTCATCAGCGCAGTTAGCTCCGAAATGTCGAGTTTGGTATAGAATGACCTTTCGTTCAACTGCCGAGGCCTCCGGACTTATTTCGAGCCCCTCGATGGATTTTGGTTAAAAATGACCTTTGGGAATGGGATCCACTTTTTATCGATACGACCTTTGATAGAAATTTTGACTGCGCTGTTGAGTCCAGAATGTCAAATTTATTAGGCTAGCATGTTAATTTTATTTTTATCGCCGAGTGAATTCCAAGCACCCCATCGGAGACTTTAAAAAATAGAAATCACTGAAATCTGGTGCAGTCCTTTTAGCGACCAGAGTTTGGGCTTTTAACGATCAGATTTTTGGGCTTTTTAGCGACCTGTTTCGCCTTTTAAAAGCTCCATTTCAGCCTCATTTCTCAATTTCAAACCTTAATAACTCTCTCATTTTAGGTCTGATTCTAGCGATTCTTGAGGCTATCTTGAGTGGTTCTTCGAGGAGAACGCGTTGGAGTGGTTGAATTTTGTATTTGAAGCTTCGTTGGAGGTATGAATTATTATTTAGCTGCTGCCATACTCATTTTTGAACTCAGTTTTTGGGAAATTTTGGAAGATGATTTCTTTGCCATTTTAGGTCCGAATTGGGTTTCAGCATTTGGACCCTCGTTTCTGGTAATTTCTTGTAAATAACTGCTGCCATTGTTGCCCCTTTTAGTGTAACTTTGAGTTTTTCCTTGCATGTTCGTGTTGGGACTGTTACGAGCCCTGAATTGTGTTCGAATTTAGAAAACAAGTTTGGGGAGGTGTTTAGGACCTATTTTTGGGGTTCAATCCAGAATTTCCAGCGCAGGTCCCACTTTCCCCATTTGAACCCGAAATTGGCCCGTCTCTGTGTCTTGCGAATGCAGTGTCCAAACGACCGTAGTAACATTATGACTCTATTTTTGATAGCGTGGCAGCATTTCGAGGCCGTTCGAAAGGGAAAAGCTCCAGAGAAAGGATTTTGGAGTGCGTGTGATCGGCCTACAGGTAGTCTACCGCTTCCCTCTCTTAGATTGAGCTCGAGAGTGTGAATGCATGTTGATTAGTTGGGATTTGGGTTGGTAGTTATTGAATCATGCATAGGTGTTTAGTAATCATGTTTTCGGCCTATTTCGGGAATTATCGGGTAACTATGAACATGCTATCAATTGACCCTCCTTGCTTTGCGGAGTACTTGTATGCTTGATTACTGTTTATTTGAAGTATGTTGGGCCTTAGAAATGCATGATTTGAAATCGATAGGCCTTTTTTTGCCCTCACGTCACTCGGTCAACTTAGATCCCTGTAGACTGGTGTAGCAGACTTGAATCTGATAGTTTGGGCCTTAGCTAGGCGATACGCTTGCTCCAAAGATAATTATCCTTATTTCTCTAATGTTACGACTTCACGAGTTACGTCGACGACACTGGTTCCGCTTCGCGATTTGAAGTTGGTTTTCGATTTGGTTCCAAGGACTTACATTGAATGGCTAAGCGTGGAAGGCGTTCCACAGACATTTATGATCATGGATCGATTGTGACTCTTTCAGCAACTACATTGGCACCTTTGTCGAGAATCCAGATTCGAGCTCCTACCTCGACCACATTGATATTTTTGAAGAGCATATGGTTCAAGGTCCGACCTCGATCACCCGAATACTTATTTAGAACATCTAGTTAGAGGTCCTACCTCCGTACTGTCAGATCCTACTAATTGGGGTTGAGGTTCTAGTTCGATGTTTGATGAGTCCAATAATTGGACTCATTTAGGGCTATATTTTAATAGAAATTATGTCCTCAAATGCTTATTTTATCTCAATATCTGATGAAAACCCTTAAGTTTCAGGTATTTGAGTTTGAAGGAAAGCATGGACACTACTTCGCAAAAAGGAACGAAAAGGCTGAAAAGAACAAGAAAATGAAGGCCTAAGGATCACCGAGTCCACTTGGCCAGTCGCTGAAGGGTCTCACTTCGCCTTTTGTTCCATTGTGCTGAGCCTTGAAGGAAAGGATCAAGTCGGCGGAAAAAGGGAGTAGTCGGCGCATCACCGAGGAGTTCGGTGAAGCAGTACTATGTCGCCCAATGACCCAGAGCATGACAATGCCGAAGGATGGTGCAAGACAGCGATGAACTACACCAAAGGGCGAATCACCGAGTTGATCGGCGTTTCCTACTAATGTCGCCAAATGATCCGCTGCAGCACAGATATTTGAAAACTATAAATACTCATTGAGTATGAAATTTAAGTATCACATTTCTTAGTATCAAATTTTCACTAGAGAACAATTAATATAATTTTAGTACTTCTTATTTTTGCTCTGAGTTTGAAGAGGGTTTTGAAAACTTGAAGAAAAAGAGGGTTTCATCTCCAAGGATTTGGAAGTGGGTCTCTTGGTTTCTTCTTTCTTTGCTCAAATCAAGACTTATTTCTCTATACCCATTTGATTTCAACATTATTGAAGGTATAAATTTCTATCTTTTGATGTGTGGCTAAAACCCCGCATTCTTGGAGTGTGATTTAGCAAATATGTAGTGACCCTTTCAGAACGATACCACTACTTAATCAAGAAATGTAATTAAGTACTTATCACATTCAAAACAGATTAATGAGGGCATACTGATTTTAATCTAGTAGAGGGATTAGATTCATAACGAACTCCAATAAAAAACAAATTAAGCAAATAACCGACCAGATCTTCATGCATATATTAACCTCATACTCAATGGTGAAATAACAAGAATATTACAAGCTTCCGAGTACCGAAATCAGCCGGCTCATGCTTCACACAACTTTCAAGACATATAGCAAACTAGTATATTACAAGGCTTGGGTTTACACATCCCAAAAAGATAAAAACTTATAACCATACTTATATTACAACCCATGGTGACATGACCAAATCAGCCCTCAAAATCTCCTGTAAATATACAACACAAAAATCATGTACAAGTCCCAAGGTTATACAAAATATATATGCCTATATGCAAATGTGATCTTCCTTAAGGCTTTCAAAATCTCCATCATCAATGGCCAACTTCAAGCATCATCGCGAACAACCCCTACGATAGAAACAACTATCGCTAAGCATATAGCTTAGTGGAGTAAAAACTATAGGTTTGGAGCCCTCAAATTCGACAAGTTATCATTCTCAAGTCAAGGGCAGCACGGTCGAAACAAAATCAGTAAATCAAGTAAACAATATACAAGGAGTATCAAGTTCAATATATAAATGTCTAAATGTCAAGAATGCTCTTAGCACAACTTTTCAAGAGATTCAATAACAAGGCTCACCCAATATATACATCATGTCGTCACACTAAGCACGAGCATGTATCAAGAAGGATCAACGCCCTACATCAAGAAGGGTCAAAACCCAATAATCAAGAGAACCAAGAACCATATTAAAAATGGCTTCCTAGTTCGTACTTAAAATGGACAACTTCCATTCTTAAGACGAACTAAAAATCAGAGTCAAGATGGCAAATGATCCGAACCAAGAGGCATGCCAAGAGTGACGAAGTCACAGCCACAAGTAGGACAAGGTCCCAACAAGAGTGCTAAGTGATCAAACAATCCGCACAAGTCGGCGAGTTACACAAGCATCTTTAATGTATTAAAGAATACCAACACGACAAATTCAAAGTGACAAGGGGTAACCAAGGTACCAAGATAAACTTTCAGATTTACCAGCAGGTAAAAAGAGTACAAGTACAAGTTTATACACAAACCTCAGTTCTTTAGCACACAAACAGTCCAACAAAACTCCACGAGTCAAACCGTAGAACAAGCCGTATCAAAGTCTTCAACTTGTATACAAGGATATACAACCTTAAAAAATGAATTCAATAACTTATTTACTTTCTAGAAGCTCAATAATGATGACGTAAAAATAGGATTATCATCACAAATAATCCTAGCCTGTACAAATACGACTATGATCCCAGAACAGTAAATTCTGGCCATCCGAGTGCCTCATGTCGCAACTAATATTTGGAATGGCAAACGGCCAAACTGGACTGTATACTCTTCATGAAATATGTAGGTACCTCTCGTAAGGTTGCAAAAAATCAAGAATCACCGCAAAATGTATTTTGGATCAAAAGCTATATTCAAAACACTAACTGTTGTCCATATAGGATTTCAAACTTCAGAATCTAGACAAAACTTGTCCTATGATGTGTCCCATATTTTGAATCCATAACAACCAAATTAGAGTTTAACATAAACATAAGGGTTGTACATATACGAATTATATTTCCAAATCATATTTATTCACAGTAAACAAAGTTCTACAGAACGAGATATGCGTAATCTACTAAACGCTACCCAACTCAAAAACAGGTTTTACTACTTATCAAGGAGAAAAGTGTAACTCGATTTCCAGCCAAAAGGACCAAGATTTTCTCTTGTGATCTTGAAGAACAACAGGTTATATAATGTTCTAAGGGACTTATACTTCAGCTGAGACGAATTTCCTAAGAGGAGGTGTCAAAATATAGTAACACAAGAGGTGCTTATCATATACACAGTTGTCCCTAAAAGTTGACTACCCAAATAATAGTGTGCTGCCCAATTCCATACATATACACCTATATATATATATATATATCCTTCACCTCCTTTTTAATACTATACATATTTCTAATTAAAACATGACGCAAATACCCCCATACAATACATTAAATTACGATGACAATTATTTTAAGCAAGGTTGCAAATGTAACATTATTTCAAGTTCCCAAAAAAATGAGAATAAAACATATTGTAGTAATTAAGCAGTGGTTTATAGACATGCGACTCTTGTTAGCATTTTCGAGGTGTTACAACTCTCTCCCCCTTAAAGAAATTTCGTCTCAAAATTTACCTTACACTAGTCCCGGAACAAGTGCGGATACTGGGTTCTCATGTCTTCTTCTCTTTCCCACGTAGCTTATTTTCTAGAATGGTTCCTCCAAAGTACCTTTACTAAGGGAATTCTCTTGTTTCTAAGTTGTTTTACTTCTTGATCTTGAATTAGAATAGGTTCTTCATTAAACGTCAAGTCAGGATTAATCTCAATAGATTCAGCTGGAAGTACATGAAATGGATCAGAACGATATCTTCTGAGTATAGAAACATGGAAGACATTGTGGATCTTGTCTAACACAGATGGCAAAGCCAATTTATATGCAACTGGTCCAACCCTTTCAAGTATCTCATAAGGTCCAATAAATCGGGGACTAAGTTTTCCTTTTTGGCCAAATCTCATAATCATTTTCCATGGAGACACCTTTAAGAATACTTTATCTCCAACTTGATATTCAATGTCATGCCTTTTAAGATCAGCGTACGACTTTTGTCTATCCGAAGAAATCTTTAGAGGATCCTTGATAATTTTTACCTTGTCTTTTGTTTGTTGCACAATTTTAGGACCAACAAGTTTTCTTTCTCCAACTTCATTCCAACAAAGAGGGGTCCAACACTTTCTTCCGTATAAGGCTTCATAGGGAGGCATTCCAATACTCGATTGGTAACTGTTATTGTAAGCAAATTCTATCAAAGCCAACTCTTTGTCCCAACTACCCTCAAAATCCATAATGCAAGCTCGAAGCATATCCTCCAAAATTTGTATCACTCTTTCCGACTGGTCGTCCGTTTGAGGATGGAACGAAACCTCAACTTAGTACCCAAAGCTTCCTGCAAGCTACCCCAAAATCTAGATGTAAACCTTAGGTCTCGGTCTGATACAATAGACACAGGGATCCCATGTAGTCTTACAATCTCATTAATGTACAACTCGGCTAAACGCTCAAGTGTGTAATCCATTCTGATTGCTAAGAAGTGAGCACTCTTGGTTAGCCTGTCCACAATAACCCATATTGCATCATGATTTCTCTGAGTGCGAGAAAGTCCCGAAATAAAGTCCATTGTTATTCTCTCCCATTTCCATTCCGGCATCGACAAGGGCTGTAGTAAACCAACTGGGACTTGATGTTCTGCCTTTACTTGTTGACAAACCAAACATTTAGAGATGAACTCCACAATGTCTCTTTTCATACCATTCCATCAATAATTTTCTTTGATGGTCTGGTACATCTTTGTACCTCCAGGATGCATTACATATGGTGAAGTATGTGCTTCATTCAATATTTCTCTCCTCAATTTGTCATCATTAGGGACACATAACCTGTTTTGATAAAATAATACACCATCCTCTGTTAATGTAAAATCAAGCTTTTCCCCATTTTGAACTTCTCTGGTCAGTTTTACAAGTTTCTCATCTAACTTTTGTGCTTCTTTCACCTGTTTAAGTAATATTGGATTTTCTTGAAAATTAGCAATAACTGAACCATTTGAATCAGGTGTAAAACAAACATTCATGGCTCTTAACTCAAGGAGCAAGGGTAAAGGACTCAAAGATATGCTTGCGAAGGATTTTTGACTTAAGGCATCTGCAATCACATTGGCTTTACCTGGATGATAATCAATCGTGCAATCATAATCCTTGATGAGTTCAAGCCATCTACGTTGTCGAAGGTTTAGCTCCTTCTGAGTACCCAAGTACTTTAAGCTCTTGTGATCAGTGAATATATGACATTTCTCTCCATACAAATAATGCCGCCATATTTTTAAAGCAAACACTATAGAAGCAAGTTCAAGATCATGAGTAGGATAATTCAATTCATGCAGTTTTAATTTTCGAGAGGCATAAGAAATTACCTTCCCTTCTTGCATCAAAACGCATCCGAGACCATTGTGAGAAGCATCACTATATACTACATACTCTTTCCCTTCAATTGGTAGAGTAAGTATAGGCGCTTGAGTTAAGAAGGATTTGAGTGTTTCAAAGCTCTCTTGACATTTGTCATCCCAAATAAACTTTACTTCCTTCTGCAAGAGCTTAGTCAAAGGAGAGGCGATAATGGAAAAGCCTTTCACAAATCTTCTGTAGTATCCTACTAAGCCCAAGAAACTTCTTACCTCAGTCGGACTTTTGGGAGGTCTCCATTCAAAAACTACTTGTATTTTACTAGGATCCACCTTCACACCTTCTGTTGATACAACATGTCCCAGAAATGCTACTTCATCAAGCCAAAATTCACATTTGGAAAGTTTAGCATAAAGCTCTTTCTCCCTCAAAATTTGCAAAATAATCCGGAGATGTTTATCATGGTCTTCACTACTTCTGGAAAATATTAAAATATCATCTATAAAAACAACCACAAACTGATCAAGATAAGGTTTGAATACTAGATTCATTAGATCTATAAATACCGCAGGAGCATTTGTCAATCCGAATGGCAATACCAAAAATTCATAATGACCATACCGAGTTTTAAAAGCAGTTTTCGGAATATCATTCTTTCTAACCCACAGTTGGTGATATCCAGACCTTAAATAAATTTTTTAGAATACTTTAGCACCCTTAAGTTGGTCAAACAAATCATCGATCCTTGGCAGCGGATATCTATTCTTGATTGTTATTCTGTTCAATTTTATATAGTCAATACAAAGCCTAAGAGTGCCATCTTTCTTCTTTACGAATAAAGCAGGGGCTCCCCAAGGAGAAACACTAGGTCGAATAAAATCTTTCTCAAGTAGTTCTTGCAATTGAGCTTTCAATTCTCTTAACTCTGCTGGAGCCATTCTATAAGGGGTGATCGAAATAGGAGTAGATCTAGGAATAAGCTCGATTGGAAATTCAACCTCTCTTTTCGGGGGCAATCCCGGAAGGTTTTCTGGAAATACTTCTGGAAAATCACATACAACAGGTATGTCCTTGATACAAGGACTCTTCAATTTTGTATCAACTATGTGAACAAGGTATGCCCCACAACCTTGACGCATCAACTTTCTTGCCAAGACCGCAGAAATAAAACTAGATGTCACTGATCTTTCACCTTGTACAATGATGTGTGAAAATGTAGGATCTGTAAAAGTCACATGCTTAGACCTACAATCTACCACCGCATGATATTTATAAATCCAATCCATCCCGATAATAATATCAAAATCCTTGAAGGGCATTTCAATCAAATCAGCAGGGAAGACTAGGTTTTGAATCACAAAGGGACAATCTTGGTAAACTTGATTACACATAACTTGATAACCCAAAGGACTTTCAACCATCATATCGTAATTAAGTCTCAAAGATTTCACATTTTTAGGAAGAACAAGTGATGAAAAAATATAGGAATGTGAGAACCAGGATCAAATAATGTAAACACACATAAGCCAAATAAGTGAAATTTACCGACAACCACTCTTGTCCATCTTGATCATCCCTCTTCCTCGTAGCATAAGCGCGTGCAGTAGCCCTTTGCCTACTAGCTTGATTAGCTCCACTTGTACCTGTTGCCTGGGTGTTTTTAGGTCTTACACCTCTATTAGTTTGAGGAGAATTAACAGAAGGCTTATGAACTAAGCCTTCAGTTTTAAAGAAAGGAGCATTACTAGGATTAGGACAATCTTTCACTTTATGATCAAAGCTCCCACAATTGAAACATGCACCAGAAGCTCTCCTGCAAGTGCCATAATGATTCTTTCCACATTGTGGACAAGTAGGAACACGAGGCTTGCCTTGGCCATAATTTGGAGTGCTAGCTATAGAAAATTCTGATCTGTTTTGCCTTTGTTGAGGTGGCCTGTTATCACTACCAGCCTTAGAATTATCAAACCTTCCCCTTTTGGATGGACCCCCAAAATATGGTCTAGGCTTTTAGAATCTGTTTTCATTTCTACTAGCTTCTTCTTTATCAAGTCGTTCCCAAGTAGAAGCAGCAGACACTAACTTACAAAATTTCTCATGTTGCAGGATCGCCACATTCTTTCTAATGGAATCATTTAAACCATCTTCAAATTTCCTGCACTTGTCTTTTTCCTCTTTAATAATACCACCAGTATAACGAGAGAGCCTTTGAAACTTCTGTTCGTATTCAGCAATAGACATGCCTCATTGCCTTAGATTCAAAAACTCCTTTTTCTTTGCATCACAATAAGCAAGTGGGACATACTTCATACGAAATTCCTTGAGAAAATAATCCCAAGTAAGAACAGAAGGTTTTACCTTGGCATTCGGAACACTTACCCACCAATCGTAAGCATCCTTGTGTAACAGTGAAATAACATACTTAAATTTGGCAACATCTGAACACTCCAACTGCTCAAATACCCTCTCCATACGATCAAGCCATTGTTCAGCATCTGTGGGATCAACAGTGCCTTCAAACTCCACTCCATCCATTTTCCTCATTTTCTCATAGTTAATCCTGTGGGGATCATGCATCTCTTTAGCCATATGGTGGAAGAATTCAGCCATTTGTTCAAAATGAGGATTCATGGTTTGAGTACCATGACTCATGTGAGGATGTGGACCAACTCTTACACCCTGATGGTTTTCCACTTCAGAACCACTAGTGTGGGGAACATACTGATTCGAGATATGTTCTCCAACCCCTTCCAATGCATGAGGTTGGGAAATAGAGGCACCCGAACCTTCACGAGCATCTTCCATAAATCGGTCAGAAGAAGTGGCCATAACTTAATTCCTTCAAAAGGGAAGATCACATTGCATTAGGGATGTGTACTAGATGCATATGCACTCTACATGCGATGAAATTATCATAAACCATATAAGAAAATAAATAATCTAAATAGAACCTTTTCGAAAGAAAACAACTATATAAGTAATTCACAACAAAAGTTTTAGAACCACAAACCTAGGCGCTGATACCAACACTTGTAGCGACCCTTTCAAAATGATACCACTACTTAAACAAGAAATGTAAATAAGTACTTGCGACATTCAAAACCGATTAATGAGGGCATACTGATTTTAATCTAGTAGAGGGATTAGATTCATAACGAACTCCAATAAAAAACAAATTAAGCAAATAACCGACCAGATCTTCATGCATATATTAACCTCAAACTCGAGTGTGAAATAACAAGAATATTACAAGCTTCCGAGTACCGAAATCAGCCTGCTCATGCTTTACACAACTTTCAAGACATATAGCAAACTAGTATATTACAAGGCTTGGGTTTACACACCCCAAAAAGATAAAAGCGTATAACCATACTTATATTACAACCCATGGTGACATGACCAAATCAGCCCTCAAAATCTCCTGTAAATATACAGCACAAAGATCATGTACAAGTCCCAAGGTTATACAAAATATATATGCCTATATGCAAATGTGATCTTCCTTAAGGCTTTCAAAATCTCCATCATCAATGGCCAGCTTCAAGCATCATCGCGAACAGCCCCTACGATAGAAACAACTATCGCTAAGCATATACCTTAGTGGTGTAAAAACTATAGGTTTGGAGCCCTCAAATTCGACAAGTTATCATACTCAAGTCAAGGGCAGCACGGTCGAAACAAAATCAGTAAATCAAGTAAACAATATACAAGGAGTATCAAGTTCAATATATAAATGTCTAAATGTCAAGAATGCTCTTAGCACAACTTTTCAAGATATTCAATAACAAGGCTCACCCAATATATACATCATGTCGTCACACTAAGCACGAGCATGTATCAAGAAGGATCAACGCCCTACATCAAGAAGGGTCAAAGCCCAATAATCAAGAGAACCAAGAACCATATTAAAAATGGCTTCCTAGTTCGTACTTAAAATGGAAAACTTTCATTTTTAAGACGAACTAAAAATCCCGAGTCAAGATGGCAAATGATCCGAACCAAGAGGCATG
>JAJOOS010001338.1:0-31513 GCA_029582725.1 Solanum chiquidenum | reverse complement strand
TATGTACCGAAGAACCCAAGATATGTTATATCTAGAATATATCATAAATAATATAAAAGAGATATCAAGATTAATACCCTTGAAAAAAGAATATTATAATAAAATATGGCTAGTTAATACCTCACCTACCATACTATCACCTACCACACTACCACAAATATGAATCCCTCAACTACCAATTCCGCACTTCCAAAACCAGCTACGCACCCCCGAAAAAAGATTACCTCGTTGGACTAGCACACCATATTGTTCATCAAGAGCACTATTCAAGTCATCAATATTGGTCAACACCGACAATTAAAAGTACAAGAGAAATCCAAAACATTCACAAATCAAGTGATCAGGAGGTGGATCAATAAGATTTAAAACCCACATTCATAATTTAAGCCATAACGAACGAGAACATTTGGACATAAATAGTTACACCAAAATAGTAAAAACAAGCAAACATCCAAAACAAAACAAAATACAACCCAAGGGGTAGGTATCAAGATACCTTTCCCCCACCAACAAGAACTAAACAATGTCCTCAATGTATAAGAAAATAAATGTCTGAAACATAAGTAAAGATGCAGGAGAGTCAAGATCCCTCTGTTAGGCCAAGCATGTGGTGAAATCTATGAAGTTGTTGCGGCCTCAATCGGGGAACCAACGCTCGGCTAATCTCCTACTTTGAAAGGCTGCGCAATGATCTCCTTCGTGGGCTGAGACCCACTCGAGCCAATCATGGATGTGTCATGCAAAGAAGCCTCCATCGCCATATGGACTATGGCACCCTTCAAGCCCTCGAGACTATCGTACACCACTTCATCATGAGCCTCTAGCTCCGCTTCATCTGTCTCCTCTGCATCGGTCTCCTCATATCCTCAACTACAACAACATCTCCGATCACGAAATCCAGATGAATATAAAAAATAACAGGAATATTAGAACTGGGCCCCTCAGGAATATCAATTCCACCCCATAGCATAGAGATGTCTGTGGACTTCAGCTCGTTCACATCACATCAAAGTCCAAAAAATAAGCTCTTAAGGCTGTCAAATCAGTGGATTGTTGGTCACTTCACTCACATGCCTCTAACCTAGCAATTAGGCTGTCTAACGCTTGGCCATGGGTCGTGATCAACTACACTTCATCCAATTCTAAGTATAGGCGGTCAATAACAAGAATAAACCCAACTAAGAGTTGGGGTCGATCCCATAGAGAGTGATACGATAGATAATTTAATTAATAAGTAAAATCATGTCCTAATTGTTTGTATATGTAAAGGTTTGACAACATTAAAATAAATCACAATGTTTCGACGACTAATATAAAATAGGGGGGTTTGGTAGCCGATTTAGGACAAAGATTACTTAACACGGTAAGTAAACAAATAGAGATTGGACCTTAGTAGTGTGATCAATCGAATGCTAAATTCACGTAATGGGTAATTACTAGTTGCTTAAAGTTGTTGAATTTCAATGGGTAAGGTAGGTTTTGAGTACAATAGCCATTTTTCAATTAATTACTATGCTTTAAGTGAGTTCTCTCGAACCTCAACAAGCATAACACAACCAAACAACCCAATGCCTTAATTAACCCACTCTTCAAGATGGGTTAGTAAAGACGCAATCAGACCCACTTTCTCAAGCTAGATTTTAAAGACGCAATCAACAGAACTATCAATCAATCATTCTACTCTATAACCTCTTTCTCAAGCAAACATAGAGAACTAAGCTAGAATTCAATTTGCAACTTTAATTCCTCAATCAAAAAATAAACAATTAATTGAACCCACTTCAAGACAACATTAAAATCAACAAGTAACAACACTCATTATCTAATTAATTCATTCAACTTCATGAGCACACCGCTAAGATAAAGGGTTTTAGCTAAGCATAGTGAAAATCAAGAAATCGTTACCAACAAAGTTTTCCATTTGATTTTCTAATGATCTGCAATCCTCAAATGTTGAAATCTAAGCTAAACATACAATCTACAAATATAAATCCAAAAACTACTAAAAATGTAAAGACAATGTTATAGAATGTGTAAACTCTAAAATAACCAGAAGTAAACAATGTGGGAACTCTCTCTCTTCTTTCAAAAGTTGTATTTAGACGTTCGCAAAATTTTAGTACGGAGTCAACTCGGTGAAATAAGTCACCATCACCAGACCAGTTTAGCGATCCACCGAGTTGCTCCTCTTCTCGCCTTTCGGCTTGGCTTCTTCATCAAATTATTCTGGAACTTTTGGTGAACTTGATTACTATCGCCGATCGATTCGAGGTGTCACCGAATTACCCATTTGCTTGCTAAGTTGGTTAAGTCCATGGGCTGTTTTACTGGAACTTTAGGCAAACTGGAGGCCCATTCGGCAAGTCACCGAGTGGTTTTTGTGAGCTCTGGCTTCTTTTTCCTCAACTTTTTCAATTTTTTCATTTTTTTTTGCAACATAATGTCCTTGCCCCACTCTGAAACCTTCATTTGATGCATATTAACATATTAACATCCGTAATGAGCATAAAACAAGCATTGAAGATACTAAATTCTTGAATAATAAATCGTAAATGAGTCAACATTCCCGACTCATCAGGTATCAGAGCTCAAGGTTGTCTGTTGATTGTCTTTTTGAATGATGGAGTCAAATAAGAGCAACATGGTTTGATTGAATGGTACTAATTATCATAATTTGAAAGGTAAGATGAAATATATTTTATTTTTTAAGACAATGCATTTACCTATTTTTGCTTCCGATAAACCTCAGTCTATGGCGGATGAGGAATGGGAATTTGAGCACTTGTAAGTTTGAAGCTATACGAGACAATGGGTTGAAGATAATGTAAGAAATTACATTGTGAATGGGACACATGCTAGAACTTTGTGGGACAAACTCAAGACACCTATAATAAATTGTTTTTGCTGAAACAATTCATGAACATCAGGTATAAAGAGGGCAATCTTATTTCTGATCATGTTATTGATTTTCAGGGTGTTTTTGACATGCTGCCCGGAATGGTTGAAAATTTGATAAAGAAATATAGGGACTATGGCTTCTTAATACTTTGCGAGACACTTTTGAAGCTCTTCGAGTTTCTTTGACTAACTCTGTTCCCAATGGTGTTGTGATCGTGTAATATACTAGGAGTGGAGTCTTGAATGAAGAGATGAGAAGACGATCTCAAGGCTCATCTTCTTCAATTTGACACTCCAATGTTTTGGTTACTGAAGATAGAGGGAGAAGCAAGTTCAGAGGTCAGAATGACAGAGATAAAAGTAGAGGAAAGTCAATGTCTAGATTCAAGAATCTTACATGTGACTATTTCCACAAGAATAGGCATATCAAGAAATATTGTTTCGGGTACAAGAGAGATATGAAACAACAAAAGAGAGAAGGCGATAATGAAAATCATGTTGTTGTTGTTGCTAACGATGAACTTCTTGTTTCTTATGATGAAAATGTAGTTAATATTGTTCGTGATTAGTCTATTTGGTTTGTGGATTTTAGTGGTACTTTTCATGTCACTCCAAGGAAGGAATTATTTTCTTCTTATACTTCAGGTAACTTCAGAATTTTAAAAATGGGCAATAATCATAAAGTTGCAGTTCTTGGTATTGGGACAGTTTGTTTGGAAAGTAACAATGGCTCCAAACTAGTTCTTAATAATGTCAAGGATGCTCTAGATGTTCACTTGATTTGATTTATGTGGGCTACCTTGATGATGAGGGTTATGTTAATACCCTTGGTGCTGGCCAGTGGAAGCTTACTAGAGGTTCGATGGTTGTAGCCGAGGTGACAAGTTGTCTAACTTGTACATTATTCAGGGAATTATTTATAAAGGCTCAGTAAATTTGGTGGAAAAAGGATACTTCCATCAGAGTTATGGAATAGAAAACTGAGTCATATCAGCGAGAAGAGAATGGAAAAGTTTGCTAAGAAGAATTTGCTTTCTGGTGTGAAACAAGCAAAGTTTAACAAATGTGTTCATTGCTTAGCCGATAAACAGAAAATAGTTTCTTTTCAGTGTCATCCGCCTTCGAGAAAGGTTGATTTGCTAGAGTTGTTACATTCTGATTTGTATGGTCCTTTTAAGGTAATGTATCATAGTGTGCACTTTACTTTGTGACTTTTATAGATGATCATTCTAAAAAATTCTCGGTATTCTCTTCGAACTCCGAAGATCAGGTACTTGATGTGTTTGAGAATTTTCAGACCTTGGTTGAAAGACACACTGGGAAGAAATTGAATTGCATCCATTCTGATAATGGTGGTGAGTAGATTGGTCCTTTTGATAGATATTGTAGAGAGCAGGGTATTCGGCATCATAAAACTCCTCCAAAGACTTCTCAGCTAAATGGTTTAGCGGAGAGGATGAACATAACTCTTGTTGAGATAGTTAAATGTATGCTTTCAGATGCTAAGTTGCTAATAACACACAATTACACTCTTAATTATAATTCAAAGTATAGGCGGTCGCTAGCAAGTATAAACCCAACGATGAGTTTGGCTCGATCCCACAAGGATTGATACGGAAAAGAATTCAAGTAAGAAGTATAGAAGTGCTCTAGTTTATTGTAAGACAGAAGTAAATAGCACGTAACATGATTTAAACAAATAGTACGGAGTTTGAACAAGTATAAAGAGGACCTTAGGAGTGTATGAACAATCGAATACTAATTTTGCTTAATGTGTAATTAATAATTACAAGAAGTCGTTGAATTTCATTTGGTAGGATGGATTTTACTTCTAATAGTCATTTTTCAATCGGCTATTATGCTTCAAGTGAGTTCCTTCGAACATCAACAAGCTTAACAATACAAAATAACCCAATACCTTAACTTACCCCACTTTATCAAGTTGGGTTGTAAAGATATAAGTCAATACATTTATCAATCATTTATTATACTCTACAAAACTTTCACAAGCAAGCAACGAGAGATAATTCTAGAACCGAATTTGTAACTTCAGTTAAATAAGTGAAAACACGAATAAACAACTGAACCTATTTGAAAACAACATTAAATATAGTAATTAACAATACCCATAAGCTAATTTATGCATTTGATTACATAGTCACACCCCTAAGCAAAGGGGGATTAGCAAAACATAACGAAAAATCAAGAAATTGTTACCAAAATTTTGTTCCATTCGAATCATCAAAATCTGCAATGCTCAATGCCAAAATAAAGACTCAAAACCCTCTCCAAGAATGTTCCGTATTGTCAAAGTATGTAAATAATCTGTAAGAACTGTGTAACCACTTTTTTCTTTTCAAAAAATCAATTTATACGTTTCCAAAAACTTCCCAAAATTTCAGTACACATTCCAAACAAGAAAATTAGTCGGGATCGCTGAGCGACTTGGTGATCCGCTGATTACTACGCCTTATCGCCTTTTCGCTTGAATCATGCATCATGTTGTTCTGTTCATTTAGGCGAGTTGGGTCGAGTTCGCCGTTCCATTTGGTGCATCGCCAAAGTGCATTTTCTGTCACCGAGTTGGCTTAGTTCATGAGCCAACTCGCTAGAATTTTTTGGCGAGCTAGAGGCTAACTTGGCGAGTCGCCGAGCGGCTTTTGCAAGCTCCGACCTTCTTTTTCTTCAGATTTTGCAACTTTTTCGCTTCTTTTCGCATTGTAATATCCTTGCCTTGTTCTTAAGCCTTCATTCCATAAATAATTTAACATCAGTTATGAACACAAAATAGGCATTGAGGATACTAATTCATTACATGACATGCCAATAATGAGTCGAAATTCCCGACTCATCAACACCCCCAACTTAAACTTTTGCTTGTCCTCAAGTAAAAACAAGATCAATCAAGTCAACAGGGATGTCTACAAGTAGTGCTCCTTAAGACTCAACATGAAAGTGAATACAAGGTTCAATCCTTACATGTAATGTTCAATTGTGCACTCAAAGTTTCCAACTATGACTCGACATCATCAGTTAGAGTTCCTGCTAACAAATGCTCACTTCAAATGCAAATTTATGCCCAACAAAAGTATTAGAATGCTCTCACGTCAAGAAAGATTTGATGCTCTCACAAATCCAATGAAGGATTACAATTGAGGAATCGAGATCAACTCTCACACTCTCGATGAGAAAAACATGCATGCTCTTACCCATAGGCTTACCCGTATTTTCCAACCAACACATCACTTGGCTTATGCAGGATCAAAAAGGTCTTTCAAGGCTTATAATTGGGCTGAGGATAAGGGTATGATCATTTCGGCTTAGTGACTTCTACCTTCATGAAGCATGGCTCAAAATTTTACTCATTTTCCTTTTCTTTCATTCTTTTTATATTCACAATTCATCATTGGCCTATTCATAACACACAATTTTTTTGGTATAGCTCATCGAATACCCCTTTTATTTCCACAATAACGCACAACGGATGCAAATTTTTCTTCACTACATGTTCCCAAGGATGAATTTCACGAACTTCTTGCTCGGCTTGTTTCCTCATTCTTACCACATCCCCAACTTAAGCCTAAGTTGGGTGTTCAAACAAACCAATGCTTTACGAAGGTTACACATGGGACAAACATGGCAATTTTTACAACCAGTCTAAACATTTGAGTTCATGTTTTATCCAAAGAAAAGGTTAGGCTAAAATAGTGCCAAGCTAGGTTCACACTCTTACAATGTTGCCACAAAAAGGTATAACAATTCGGTTCACTCTAAAAAATTCATGCCTAAGATCATTTCCTTCATTCACCAATGCTAGTCAATTGGACCAACGGGGCAAGTTCTAGGTATCATCCTACACACATTTCAATCAATCCTCACCACACGTGGCATTCAACACAATCATCAATCGCAACTCTACAAGTTAAGCTCACATACAACTATCATTGCAAGACTCACCTTGACATTTGCCTAGTTACAATGAGATGCTAAGAGTTCACACAAGACTTATGCAACTCAAATTGCCTCGTTGGACTAACACAAACATATCGTTCGTCAAGAGCACTATTCCAGTCTTCGATATTGATCACAACCGACACTGAAATGTACAAGTGAATAGTAACTAGCATTCACATTCAAGCAATTGAGAGAGAAGTCAATAAATCAACACCTAAAACAAACATTCACTACTAGGGAGACATGGAGAGGTTTCAAATGAAAGCAATAAAATATCCCAAAAACTAAATAAACACAATACAATATCCCAATAGCGAAATAAGAACACAATACAACCAAAAGAGTAAGTATCTAAATACCTTCCACCCCCCCGCCCCCCGCAAAGAAATAAGTAGTGTCCTCAATGTAAAATAAAAACCAAAAGTATCAACAAGGAATGAAATGGGAGGAGAATAAAGATCCCCCTATCAGGCTAAGCCTGAGGTTAACTCTAGGTCGTTGGGGTTGTCTTAACCTGGGCATCATTGCCCTGCTAGACTCCAGCTCCGTAAGGCTGCACAACAATCTCCTCCATGGGCTTAGACCCACTACAACCAATCATGAGGATCGTGAGGATGTCATGACATTTGTTTGATTAGACGATTATTAGGTGATCCAGAAGACCTAATCAATGAGATTTAGGGCGGTAACGTTCTTTATTACTTCTTCATTTCATGTTCTAACTCCCAATAATAGAATAGGAGACCTACACTTGACACTTGCTATCTTGCTTGATGACTTTCTTTCATATTGGTTTCAGGTTCATACTCTGCTCCCTAATCCAGAAAGATTGTATGCCAATGTTCCCAGGGTAGGAACTTCCACTTTTCTTAGTCAGAGTATGGGCTTGGGCTTCGGTTCGGGACTCTGAATCGATCAATCGAATGGGAAAACATCTTTCCTCTTTCACTTTCTCTCCACTCCTGCTCCTGTGGTTTCCCTTCCGGGTTCATTTCATGCCCCCTCCGGTTACTCTGTCCTTGGCATCCCTTTCTTCCCTTTTATCTTCGGGCAAGTGGGTGAACTCAGGGCCTATTCCCTATTTGATTCTCTAGTCTAGTGGTCCCTTTTTTTCTGTCCATGAATAGTGAGTGGGACCTCATGTTCGCCGGGTAGCCATATTTGCATGGAATTACATCAGTACATTAGTTAGACGAGCTGGTAGCTAGCTACCCCAATTCACACCAAGTTCTCTTTGTCGGGCATGGAGAAAGCTCCAAGGATTACCCTGGGGTTAGACCACTCTACGGAACCCCTTTTGACGGCTGCTCTGTGCTTGCCGGTATCTTTCGTTCTTCCGGCCAGCACCCATTCCGCCTAAGGTCATGATCGAGTCATGACGAGCTAGACTGATGACGTTCCTTCAAGGACAAAATTCCCTAGATATGAGTTTGACTCTTTAGGGTAATACAACAGATTATCCATGTGCAAATCGAGATGCGGTCCGGTTCGAGCATATCCAGTTTCATATCCATATCTTGCAGATCCTGATTTTTCTATTACATAATACCTATCAGCAGGCTGGGTGTTTGTGGAAGCAGTTAACCAGACTGCAACCACAATCGCCCTCTTGGTCACCCGTCCTTGCAGAATTTTACCAAAAGGGTTTATGTGCTCAGATGCATCTAAATTCTTATCATCTATATCCATTTTCCGTAAGGATGGTAAATCCTTAGGACTGATAAGGAGATCCTTGCCGTGAAGACCACCAAATACCTATTGATCAACCAATATAAAATTGAGAGTTGGAGGACCAAACAACCACCTAGGTGTAGTTGAAAGGTTCCAACCTTCTCCCATATCGTAACACTCTCAGAACTGGGGTTCTCAGCGATATCTACACCACCCGATAAAAACTATATGTACGTGAATTTCGAATTAGCCACATCCCAATGTAAACCAGTAATATCATCCTATAAGACTGTCAAATCAGTGGAGTTGTGGTCTGTGGTCGTACACGCCTCAACTTGAGCGGTGAGGGCATCCAATGAAAGTCAATGGGCCGTATTAACTCTTATTGTTCCCTAAACTCCTCTTGAATGAGATCCAGTGAAACAACTATAGCTCAATCAATCATGGACAGGACGATGACCTCAACCCGAGAAGCCCTCATATTGACCGAATGGGAAAGGTTACCCATTTTGTAAATCATTGCCTGAGTCAAAGGAAGATGAGAGACAGGAGCAGAAGCAGCAACGGTAGAGGACGAGAGGGCAGCTATACATGAGGGCGAAACTGCTGAAGGGACTGAGTATGGCCAGCCTCCATGGACACTACATCAACTACAAGGGACGTGTCTACCGAAGCTTTCTTCTTCTCCACCTCATCATTCATATATTCCACTTCAATCCGATGAATATCACAAGACGAGGAGGGAGTAACCTCAATATCCGTCTTTGCCACAAAGGGCACACCTTCTCGGTGAAATAAGGCATTGATCAAGACTGGAAATGGAAATGAGATTTGATTTTGTTTGGCCCGCATACCATCTCATGTGCAATGATGGACCCAAGATTTAGCCTCTCCTAGGTGATGATACACTGCAGAAGTGCAGCTTTCGTATGTTTGATGATGGACTCATTTTGTGATGACATCAATGTGTTGCTAATAAATTGAACCAGTACTGTGTCGCGATGTTCAAGTCCTTCTTCTCAATAACTCCCCCGCTTCAATCCATAGGCGTGTGGCATCACACAGAAGTGGGGCAAGCCACCCCTTCAGATCATCTAGAGTCAAAATCTTGATTTTTCGGCCAGAGAGTGTCGAGTATGTACCGTGCAGTCCAACTCATCATTTATGTATGTTTCACTGCACTTAATTATCTTTCCTCGCATCTCTACCAAATCAATTGGTTCTATCAACCCTGTCTTGCATATCCCTCATTGAATTTCCGAATCTACGTAGGAACATAATTTTGGGGTTCGGTGAACTTCTAGAATTTGTTGTACTGCAGGGTCTCCCAAATTGTAGGATATCTTTTCGCCCTCCGTCAGTGGACAACCACTTCTCCTCAAGTATCGTCTGTAAACCAACGACCTTCAACCTATTAATGGACCGAGGAAGATATGCTGGAACATGAGGCACTTGTTGTGCCTATGATGTTGGAGGTAATGTCAGTGGATCCTGAGCCACTTTAGACTGCAGCTTTGAATGTTTTGGCTTAACCAACTCAGATTCGGGCACCGAAGAATGTATTGGAGTCTCGGATCCTGCAACTTCCTTATTTTTAGACTCGGAGGATGTGAGGTGGACGGAATCAATGCCCAAACTATCGTATGAGTGGACTCTGACACGACCTTATTTTTACCCTTTAACTTACCACTCACCTAAGGAGGTTTAGGACAAGTAGTTTGTGGAGTCTCAACCTCGACCGCAATCACAATCCGTTTAGCCTTCTTCTAGGGTGGTGGACCTCGTACTGGAACCTAATGTAGGCACATAATTTTGGGGTTCGGTGAACTTCTAGAATTTGTTGTACTGCAGGGTCTCCCAAATTGTAGGATATATTTCCACCCTCATTCAGTGGACAACCTATTATCCTCAAGTATCGTGTGCAAGCTAACGACCTTCAACCTATTAATGAACCGAGGAGGATGTGCTGGAACATGAGGCACTTGTTATGCATGTGATGCTGGAGGCAATGTCAGTGGATCATGAGCTACTTTAGACCGCAACTTTGAACATTTTCACTTAATCAACTTAGATTCGGGCACCGGAGAATGTATTGGAGTCTCGAACCCTGCAACTTCCTTATTTTCAGACTCGGAGGATGTGAGGTGGATGGAATCAATGCCCAAACTGTCGTATTAGCTGGATTCTGACACTACCTTCTTGTTACCCTCTCCCTTACCACTCACCTGAGGAGGTTTAGGACAAGTAGTTCGGGGAGTCTCAACCTCCACCGTGATCACAATTCGTTTAGCCTTCTTCTAGTGTGGTGGGTCTCGTACTGGAACCTTAGGTCTAGCTATATCTATAAAATCATACAAAAGAGAATAAATGTGAATGCAGAGGGTTAGTGAAATAGGGTTGTCAAAAAAATGCAGACAGGCTCGCCAAACGGTTCGGTGAACAAAAGAGGACTCACCAAATGTTACAAAAAATATAGGTAAAAATTTCAATTCAAAAAGGTGAGACCAATATCCATTCGGCGGGTGGCCGAGCACACTAGTAAAAAATTCAATTCAAAAAGGTGAGACCAATATCCATTCGGCGAGTGGCCGAGCACACTCAATTATTGAGAGAGATCTCACCAAATGTTCCAGAAATATTTAGCAAAAATAAAGGTCAGAAAGGCGATATCAGTACGATTCAGTGACTCGCTGAATCAGTTCGGGGAGCTGAAGAGTCATCGCTGAAAGTCACAGTGGCTCCCTCTCATTAACCTGGCAGATAAGCAATGTGGAGGACATTTGGCGATACAATGAGTCAACTTAGCAAGCTTGACGAAGCTTGCCAAAATGGCAAACGAATCACCTTCCCAATCATTTTTTTTTATTTACAACCAACATCCTACGACACATCAATTTAAGCATAATTTCCAACAATTCCAATGTACCCACTATGAATTTTTAAGCTGGTGTACTGAGACTTCCCCTAATTGATTCAAATTCAACAAAATGATAATTTTACCCTTAAGAACAACGTCACCCAATCCATCATCGAGTAAAATCAAGTCATTTGGTCGAATTTGGTTTACTCAGACTTCATATGTACACTAGTCAACATGCAACACCAACAAATTCAACATCATACACAAGGAACTAACACAAATTGGCCTAAAAGAGTTATTTAACATGTTCAATTCGAATTAAAACTAAATAAGTCAATGGGCATACAATCAAGGCAGAGAATTCAAATAAGCATGATAGACCCATTACACTAACCATTAGCATTACCAGTATAGTATTAAAATAAACAAAATTAGGAAAACCAACCTCAAATGAATAAGAGAAAAACTCAGCAATGAGAAAGGGGAAAGAGATCACCACGACTCTTCAGATACAACGCACATGATACGCAAACAAACATACTGTATTTTAAAGTTTGGTTGAAAGAGTAGATGAGTCGAAAATTTCAAATAAAAGAGAAGATTTCAATTGAAAAAGCGAGGGACCCTTCAGTTCGTGCCCCATTTGATGACCTTACAAACGTCGCCGAGTCAGTTCGACAATCCGTTGAATGGGCCTCAGCCCACCAAATCTGACAGAACCTATAGCCCTTTAGAAGGTGAAAAAGGTGATCTCGATCGGGTCCACCGATCCAACTCAGTGACTTATCGAGTGAGTTGTGAGCTCACCCAATCTTCCAGAGCTTTCCTCAATTTTGACATTCAAGGGGCGATGCATTTGGGCAATTCAAGGGACCATTCAATGACTCACCGAGGGTTCTAGTCCCTTGCCCATTTGCCCTTTTTCCAAAATACTAACTCCTACCTGCAAATCCAACAAACGTTATTCAAATAACAAAAAAGTAGAACTTAGGTTGCCTCCTACGAAGTGCCTTAGTTAACGTCGTGACACGACGTGGACATGCATTCAAGCATCATCCAAATACACCACATTAATCATTGTTACATTGGGCCATTCTCCAAAGTAAAGCTTCAACCTTTGCCCATTCACCTAGAACATTGACCCATGTTCATTCTCAACTTAGATTGCCTCGTTTGCAATCACGCAATTTACTTTGAATGGACCTGACCATTTTGACTTGAGTTTTCCCAGAAAGTGCCCCAGACAATAGTTATAAAGTAACACAAGATTACAAACATCAAACTCTCGATGAAGGATTTTTGCGTCATGTCATCTCTTCATTTTCTCCTTATAAAGGGCTGAACTCTCAGTAGCTCAAAGCCGAAACTCTTTCAAAGCATGGAGTTTGTCAACTTAATCCTTCAGCCCATTCTCCCAATTCAAGTTTATGTCCTTCAAGGCCTACAAAGCTTTATGCTCAAGTTCAACCGGTAGATGACAAGATTTACCAAAAACCAATTGATACAGGGACATACCAATCAGGGTCTTGAATGCATTTTTATACTTCCAAAGAGCGTCATCTAACTTCCGGGACCAATCAGTTTGATTTCCATTTACGTTCTTGGCCAAAATTCCTTTGAATTCTTGGTTTGAAACCTCAACCTTCCCACTTTTTTACGGATGATAAGGGGTATAAAACTTATGCTTGACTCCATAATTTCTTAATAACGATGCGATCATTCGGCTACAAAAATGAGAGCCCCCATCACTAATGATTGCACATGGAGTGCCAAACCTCGTGAAAATTATCACGACCCGGGGTTAGCCCCTAGAAGCAACATGGTGTACTTGACCCCGAAGGGATCTCATACAAGCCCTTAGCATAATCATAAGCATTAATTCATAGAAATGATGCGGAAAAATTTAAAACTTTTACAATCGAAGTCAACTTGTTTTTCATAAACAAATATATAAGAGTCTAGACTTTGTCTCAATCACCATCTAGTACAATAGAGAATACAATTAGGGTCAAAGCCCTTTACAATAAAGTCTCCAAAAATAGAAAGTACAATAAAAGGTAGAAAAGAATAGCATCTTATCCTCGAACCATGAGGACTCACCAAACTTAGGGAATGGTCAACCCAAGCTTTACTTGAAAGGAGAAGTACGTCTCAACGAACGGAACCTACACTCATAGTAAATGTAGAAATATCGGTTAGCACATAAAGTACTAAGTATGGAAGACATGCACAAAATTCCTTAAAACATGTGAAAAGGGAGATTTAGTTGAAATCATGCATTTATCAAGTTTAAAAGCCATCATGCACATATAAGGAGCAACATAAGTCAAACAATATCATAAGCAACTTCAAAGTTATACTAGTGCAATGCAAAGGCAAGATCCCATAACCCTACCATATGCCAAGTACCACTTTTAGGTAACCAACATCATACATAACATATCTTGTCCTCATCCATAGCCAATACTATATACAAGGAAATATTCCTGTTCATACTTGTAGAAAGTAAGGACAATCTTAACAATCATACATATCATGCATACATAATCCATGAGTCATCATAGCATAAGAGAAACCACCTGACAACCCTTTTATAAGTCTACTTGTGCAATGTACCAGTGAAGTCCCATACCCCGACTCACACCAATTAAACTCAATAAGAAGTCATAAGTATAGTTCATGTTCATGTTCATATTCATATTCTTGTTCTTGTTCATGTTCTTATCATATAGGGAAATTTAGGGTTAACCGACATAGACCATGTGAGCTACATAGAATCCGGTGTCATGACCCCACACCGAAAAGAGGTGTCCTACTTGCCTAAGGTAGAACTAACATGTATAGCATTTAGGTGGATCCACTAGCTAAAGACCTATGTAGGCACATAGTTATGGGATAAGGAGATTGCTACTAGAAACCCAAACTTTCTAACGTAAAAGGTTTCCATCTCATGAGATAAGTTGTATTGGGAACCCATACTTTCTAACGTAAAAGCTTCCATCTCATTTTCATATCCACTCGATGCTAAGCATAATTCCCTTTAAAGTCATATTAAGTCTTTACTTAAATTCATGTTCATGAAACACTAGGCACTCAAGTCCACATGGTATCATAATAGCTCATAGATTCATTAGGTGAGAATGTCCTTTCAACCTTAGAATCATCAATACACGAGTAAACCTTCACATCATATCCATAGTGTGATTTGAGAATATCCTTTCATTCAACACAACAATACTAGCAGTCATAAACATATCATACATAGTCATGTGTAAGGGTAGGGGAAACAATCTTACAACCATACCAAAATTACACAATAATCATAAGATCTTCACTTTCGAAGTGAATCATAAGTTGATTAATAAATTCTCATAAAGATGTACAAACCCTCATACTTTGCCCTTCAAGGGTCTGGAATCACAATCAACCCAACCATATACAATTACTACACAATATATGAGGAATTTCATGATTCAATAGCTTAATCAACATACACATATTCAATTTACATACTTATAATATCAACCAACCCACATCATCAATTCATGATTTATCAATATGGGGGAAACATGGGTCTATGGGTAATTTTCATCGTAAAACGTCAATACTCCATTAATTCAACCATAATTCATCATAACCAACCATAATCAACCATAAATAAACAATTGAAATTTTTTTTGAAGGAGACCCATGTCATAGATTGAAAACCCTAGAATTGGGGAAATTGAAATCTTGAAAACCAACTTTTGAGGGGACTCTATGGGTGGAGACTATCCATAGATGAAAAGCATCCATACCTTGATAAGAAATTTGAGGAAGAACCTATGAAATGCACAAACCCTAGCTACAATGGCTTCCTTCTTCTTCTTTGAGTTTAGAGAGAGAAATATTGAAAGAGGAGGGAACTTTTTAATTTGTTTTGGGTATTTGAGTATAATGAATTGTCTTGGGTGAATTTGGACTTAAAATGACTTACATATATTACTCCTAAAAATACCCAAAATGACCTCACTTTAATTGGATTAAAATAGGAAAAGAATAAACTAACCCTCACTTAATGATCATGCCCAGGTGTCACGAGCCACCTTCATGAGCCGTGGTGAAGGTAAGGCAGTGGCTAGGCATATGATGCCTTAGGCTCACAATCCCAAGGCATTACCACGAGGGGCTCCACGAGCCGTGGTCCCTCTCATGGTCCTTGAGGTTGTGAGTTTGCCACTTGGTGCCCTTAGCTTCAATGCCTAAGGCGTCTTCACAAAGGGCTCCACGAGCTGTGGTCCCTTCCGTGAAGTTGAGGCAATAGCTAGGCCAAAGGGTGGCCACTTTTCCATGGCCAAGGAAACTTCACGAGCCCCTTCACGATCCGTGGAGTGTACTACGTTTTGTCGTCCCACTCGTGAAGGTGGGGCAATGTGCTCCTAGCTAGGGGCAGCCTTGGCCTTTGGCCTTGGCTTGGACCCTTTGCCTTGGCACTTGCCCCTTGGCCTTGACTCCCATAAGCCCCCTTTCAACTCTAGAAGCTCTTCTAATCCACACGGAGTCATTTTATAATTTTCAACCTTACGCTTACGCTATAGTTTAACCTACCATTTTCTGGAGTGTTACAAAAATGTACCTCTTGAGGAATCGAACCACACTTCTTACTTCATTGTTGGGAAAGCCCGCCACCTATACCCATTTACAGACATAATCAATGGCTACCAAGATGTATTTGTTTCCGTAAGAACTCAAAAATCGTGCCATGAAAACAATTACCCAAACATCAAACAACTCTACCTCTAGAATAGGAGTAAGAGGTAATTCATGCCTTCGCAAAACTCCCACTTGCTTTTGGCATTGCACACACTTCTTAACAAGGGGGTTCACATCTTGATATAATGCTGGCCAATAATAACCATTTTGGATTACCTTAGCTGCGCACTTCACTATGGTGCCCACCAATCGGTGACGCATGACAAGCGTCAAGAATAACATCTACCTCAACTTCTGGAACATGTATCCTAATTATGCCGAAAAAGGTAAGGTTCATCCCAAAAGTACTTCTTAAACATATAAAAAAGAACCACTTTTGTTGGTAAAAATTCGGCCCATCGTGAAGAATCTCACACACCACGTAATTTGCAAAATCAATATACAAAGACAGAGTACCATTTGACACAATCATCACCGGCTCATCGGGAAAGGCTTCCTCAATATATTTTTCACCAAAAACAACCATATTTGTTTCAAGCCTTAACAAGTGGTCTGCAACTTGGTTCTCACACCCCTTTCGATCTTTGATGAAAGTCAAACTCTTGCAACAATAATACCCATCAGATCAATCTTGGTTTTGCATCATTCTTAGCCATCAAGTAACGTATAGCACCATGGTCGGTGTGTACCACCACCTTGGTCCCCAAAGGATAAGCTATAAACTTTTCAAAAGCATACACCACAGCTAACAACTCTTGCTTAGTGACAGTGTAGTTCTTTTGAGCTACATTCAAAGTCATGATTGCATAGTAGACCAGGTGAAACAAATTTCCCTTGCATTGGCCAAGCACAGCTCCCAGAGCCAAACCGCTCACAAAAAACATCAGTTCAAATGGAATGCCCCACTCCGGAGCAACAATAAATAGGAGCCCAACAAGCTTCTGTTTTATACAAAAAAACACCTTGACACAACCTTCATCAAATTTGAAGACGCTTTCCTTTTCAAGTAGCTTGCAAAGAGGGTGAGCCACCTTAGAGAAATCTTTTATGAACCTTCAGTAGAAACCATCATGACCCAAGAAACTTTTAACACCTTTAACCAAGATAGGAGGACGCAATTTGGTGATAACTCCAACTTTAGCATGATAAACTTGTATGTCTTCCCCTGAAATTTTGTGCCCCAATACAATACCTTCCTTGACCATGAAATGACATTTTTCCCAATTGAGAAAAAGGTTTGTTTCGACGTATCTTTAGAAGACTCTACCAAGGTATTCAAGGCACGTTTCAAATGTATCTCCCACAACCGAAAAATCATCCATGAAAATCTCCATCAAATCCTCTACCATATCGGCAAAAATATACATCGTTGAAACGTCGCCGGTGTATTACACAATAAAAAGGGAATTCTTTTGAAATAAAATGTCCCACAGGGATATGTGAATTGTCTTTTCTTAATCTTCTGGTGCAATAGAGATTTGATTATAACCGGAGTAACCATCTAAGAAGCAATACCATCCACGACCCGCAAGTCTATCAAGCATTTGATCCATGACGGGCATCGAGAGATGATCATTCTTGATCCACGCATTCAACTTCTGATAGTCTATACATATGTGCCAACCTGTAACTAGTCGTATTGGTATAAGCTCCCTTTTTTCATTAGGGCCCACGGTCATACCACCTTTCTTTGGAATGCATTGAACGGGACTAACCCACTTGCTATCTCCAATAGGGTAGACAACTCCCGCATTGAGCCATTTAGTATTCTCTTTCTTGACCACTTCTTACAGTGGATAGTTCAACATCCTTTGATGTTCAATACTTGTCCTACAATCTCTAGCCAGAAATTGAATCTAGTTAGTACGAATACCATGAGGGATTCCCATAATGTCGGCAATCGTCCACCTAATAGATGTGATAAACCTTTTCAACACACTAATAAGCGCTTGCACTTTCCATTCAAGCAAATCCGCCGCAATAATCACGGGCAAAGTATTATTGGCTCCCATGAACACATAATGAATGTGAGGTGGAAGTACCTTCAATTCTAACTTTATTACTTCCTTAATAGATGGCTTTGCGGGAGGACCTTCCCTATTCTGCAAATCGATATCAAGTTTCAAAGGACTCTTAGAATAAGAAAATAAACCTGATAGAGCATTCCCTATCTTATGATAATCTTGAATTTCCTCTGCATCATAGTTCAAGAGGACGACAACCAAAGATTCACCAACACAAGAGACTTCACTCATACTAGCAACCGTTTCATCAATCACATCAATGACCGATATCACATGGAGGCCACTTGGTTTCTTCATCTCAACATTTACCCAGATTTTAGCTCACAACTTTCCACATCAACTAGGGCTTTCAAGTGGCAAAAAATGGCCTAGAAAGAATAATAGGGGCCTTAACATCAATGTTGCAATTGAAGATCACAAAATCAGCCAGAAATATATATTTGTCCTCCTTCACCAAAACGTCATATGAATGCCAGTAGGGCGCTTGTTAGAATGGTCGGCCATGAGAAGATGCATAGTGGTAGGCTTAGGCTCACGTAGCCCAAGTTTCTTGAAAATGGTATAGGGCATCAAGTTTATACTAGCCCCCAAATATCATAATGCTTTACCGAATTGAAATATCCTGATAGTGCAAGAGATAGTAAATGCCCCTGGGTGATCCTTCTTGACAACCACATTGTTCAACATAATGGCACTACAACTATGGGATACCTCAATCGTCTCAAATTCCATACTTCTCTTTTTTGTGACCAATTCTTTGATAGACTTTGAATAACTGGGAATTTCTAACAACACCTCCACCAAAGGAAGATTAAGGGAAAGAGTTTTGAAGATGGAAAGAAATTTTTGGAACTTTGCGTCTTCATCCTTCTTCTTCAATCTTTGACGAAATGGTGGATTAATTTTGGGCAGCATCTTTCTAGGTACCGAGGGAGGTACGACACCCAAATTTGACTTTTTAGCATCACCGGAGTTAATAATTTTTGGTTCATCATCAAACTCATTGGAGGCTTCCTTGTTCAACTCTTCGGCAAGTGCATCATTCTCAAAAACAATAGCTTTCCCTTTGCTTGAACTTGCATTACTTTCTACACTTTCCCGCTCTGGGTCATGATGGCCATACGTTGTGCATTTTCATTTTTCGGGTTTTCCATGGTATCACTAGGAAGGTCCCCTTTTGGCCTCGGATTCAAGTGAGCCATAACTCGGCCCATTTGGGTCTCAAGTTGTTTTATAGACACTGAATGAGAGGTAACCATTTGATTCAAATCCTAGAAATCAACCTTCATCTCCTTGAGTACTTTTTCTGATCCTTTCACCTTGTTTAGGATGTGGGAAAGAATATCTTTGGTATGAAATCTTTTGGGATCGGCATTTGGTTCCTTAGGTTTTGGAAGGTCGTGAGAAGGCACATAACGGTCTCTATCACATCAATCTCATTCCCTATCTCTCCAACCACCATCACGGTCTTTAGTCCAACCTTGATTCCCCCCTGACCTTTGATAGCTCGGACGAGAACCCCCATTTGGTTCAACAAGAATTAGACCTTTTCATTATACACGAGTTCAAATCGTGCATCATCCGGGCTCATTCCACTACAAGCACCAACTGCATTCACGGTCTTATGACCACCTCACGTGACATGTTTCGTCAACAAGTCCAATTGGGTCATCATCTTGGCCATATTTTCATCGCGCTCTTGGTTCTTTTCCATTTTTTCTTTCATCAACCCAACACTTAGAGGAGACACTTGATCCTTCCTTGTATGCCATACGCAGGTAATCTTGGTCATCTCATAAAGCAAAGCCGACACCACGACAAATGGTTGTCTAATAATTCCACCCCAAATAAGTTGATCGGTGACACCTTTATTAAAGGTATTATTTCGATAGAAATATTGCAAGAGCACATTATTCGACAATACATGAGTAGGGAATTTGAGAAGTATCTTTTAAAACCTCAACCACATTTCATAAATAGGTTCACCATCAATCCGCTTGAAGTTTTGAATGTTATTCCTCAACTTCTCCATCTTCGGGGGAGGAAAAAATCTTTTATAAAACCAATCCGTGAATTCCTCCCAAGAAGTAATAGAGTCTCTAGGTAGCTCAACCAACCACTTCATTGCTTCCCCCACTAGAGAGAAGGGAAACACACGGAGTCGGATTGACTTTTGAGAGATATTCTAGAAAGAGAACGATCCACACACAATCACAAAATTCTGAATGTGGTCATGAGGATCTTCATGACCAAGTAACCCAAAGAAATATTTCATTTGGAGCAGCTGAAGCATAGTTCCAGTCACATGAAAAATAGTGTTGTCCACAGTTGGTGGCAAACAAATAGCACTGGCACTTCCCATTTGATCCTCATTGACATTGTGTAAATTTCCAATGTCATCATTTTTTCCAAGTTATCTAGCAGTGTTGCTTTCATTAACACTTATTTCTTCACCTATAGAGAGAAAACAACAAAAACACTAATAAGAAAATTCTACTACAACCAAACTAGTTCATAGAATCACTTCAATTAAAGAATTCTAAACACCACTCCCCCGCATTGGTGCAATTTTTTATAACACTCAACTACATCTCTTATAATTTAAAGTGTGGGCGGTTGCTAGCAAGTATAAACCAAATGATGAGTTGGGCTCGATCCCACAAAGAGTGATATGGAAAAGAATTCAAGTACGAAGTATAGAAGTGCTCTAATTTCTTGTAGAACGGAAATAAATAACACGTAACATAATTTAAATCAATAGGTTTCAATGATCAATATCAAGAGAGTTTAGTATCCAATTGTTAATGAAACAAATAGTTCAGAGTTTGACCAAGTATAAAGGGGACCTTAGGAGTGTGTGAGAAATCAAATACTAATTTCCCTTAATGGATAATTAGTAATTAATAGTAGTCATTGAATCTCAATGGGTAGGATAGATTTTACCTGTAATAGTCATTTTTCAATCAACTATTATGCTTCAAGTGAGTTCCTTCGAACCTCAACACGCTTAACACAAAACAACCAAAACTTTACCTTAACCCACTTTATGAATCTCTGTTGTAAAGACACAAGTCATTACAACTATCAATCATTTATTCTACTCTACCCAACTTTCACTAGCAAGCATCGAGAGCTAATTCTAAAACTGAACTTGTAACTTCAGTTTATAAGTGAAAACACGAAAAAAACAACTGAACTCATTTCAAAACAACATTAAATCTAGTAATAAAAAATACACATAAGCTAATTTATGCATTTGATTACATAGTCACACCCCCTAAGGAAAGGGGGATTAGCAAAACATAACGAAAAGTAAGAAATAGTTACCAAAATGATGTTCCATTCAAATGATCAAAATCCCAAATGTTCAATGAAAAAATTATGACTCAAAACCCTCTCCATGAATGTTCAGTATCGTCAAAGTATGTCCAAAATCTGTAAGAACGGTGTAACTTCTTTTTCTCTTTTCAAAAATCAGTTTATACGTTTTCAAGAACTTCCCAAAATTTTAGTACGCATTCTAAATGGAAAAATTAGTCAGGATCGCCGAACAAATTGGTGATTCTCTGATTACTATGCATTATCGCCTTTTGGCTTGACTCATGCATCCAGTTGTTCTGTTCAATTAGGCGAGCTGGGTCGGGCTCGCCGTTCTATTCGGCACATTGCCGATATGCATTTTCCATCGCCGAGTTGGCTTAGTTCATGAGACAACTCGTTGGAATATTTGGTGACCTGGAGGCTCAGTCGCCGAGTCTCGAGTGGCTTTTGCGAGGTCCAACCTTTTTTTTCTTTAGTTTTTCCAACTCTTTTGCTTCTTTTCACATTCTAATGTCCTTGGCTTGTTCTTAAGCCTTCATTACTGCACATAAACAATTTAACATCAATTATGAACTCAAAATATGCATTGAGGATACTAATTCATTATGTAACAAGCCAATAATGAGTCAAAGTTCCCGACTCATCAAGTGCCAGATTCCTTTTGGGAAGAAGCACTCAACACTGCTGGCTATAATATTAATTTAACTCCTACTGTTGCTTTGAATGGTGATATACCTGATACAGTTTGAACTGGTAAGAATGTTTTTCATGATCATCTTAAAAAATTTCTGTGTTAAACCTTTGTGCATGTTCCTAAGGATGACAGGTCAAAGTTGGATGTTAAAACTAGGCAATGTATCTTTGTTGGTTATGGTCAAGATGAATTTGGCAATCGTTTCTTTCATCCAATTGACAAGAAATATGTTAGAATCTGTGATGTTGTGTTCTTTGAAGACCAAATAATAGAAGATCTTGACAAAGCTGAGAAAGTTGACTTAAAGCAGTGAGATCCTAGTTGATTGATGAGTCGGGGATTTTGACTCATTTAGGGCTTATGATTTAAAGATTTAGTGTCCTCAATACCAATTTTATTCTCATAACTAATGTTAAAATGGTTATATGCAACAATGAAGGCTCAAGAGCAAGGCGAGGACATTATGATGCAAAAAGGAACAAAAAAGCTGAAAAAGTTGAAGGGGATAAAAGTTGAGACTCACCAAATCCACTCGGCGACTCGCCCAGTGTACCTTCAGCTCGCCTAAAGTTCCAGCATAACATCCCATGAAAGAAACCAACTTGGCGAGCAAACAAGCAATTCGACGACACGACGAAGGGAGCGGTGATGACGATGTGGCTCGCCGAAAGTTACAGAATGCTTTGATGATAAAGCCAAGCAAAAAAGGCAAGAAATGGAGCAACTCGCCACATCGCCGAACTGGTTGGTGAACCCCACTTACTTGGCCGAGTTGACTCCGTGCTAAAATTCTAAGAACGTATAAATGTAATTCTTAAAAGAAGAGTTCCCATATTGTTTACTTCTCGATTTCTGAGCTTTACATTCTAGAATATTGTATTCACATTTTTTAGTAGATATTTAGAGATTGTAAGATTTCTAGCTAAAATTTCAGCATTTGGGAATTGCAGATCGTTACCAAATCAAATGGAAAACTTCATTGGTAACGATTTCTTGTTTTTTGCTACCCCTTTCCTTGGGAGTGTGATTATATAGTTGAATGTATTAATTAGCTAATGGGTGTTGTTAGTTACTTATTTTATTGTTGTTTAGAAGTGGGTTCAATCAATTGTTCATGCTTCAATTGAATACTTGTACTTGCAAATACAATTCTAGCTTAGTTCTCTATTCTTGCTTGAGAAATAGGTATTAGATTCGAATTATTGATTGATGGTTGTATTGATTTCATTGTAAGAATCTATCTTGAGAAAGTGGGTTTTATTGCGTCTTTACAAATCTAGCTTGAAAGAGTGGATTAATTAAGGATTTTGGTTGTTTGGTTGTGTTTTTCTAATTGAGGTTCGAAAGAAATCACTCGAAACGTAGTAGTTGATTGAGAAATGGCTATTGCACTCAAAACCTAGTCTACCCACTTAGATTAAACATCTATAAGTAACTAGTAATCACCCATTACGCGAAATTAGCATTCAACTTGTCACACTCCTAAGGTCCAATCTCTATTTTTTTACTACCCATGTTACCTTTCATAATTTGGTTACCTATATTCCCCCATTTGATATTAATTGTTGAAACTTTGTTATTTACTTTAATGTTGTGAAACCTCTACTTCTGCATATGATTAGGACACAATTTTACTTCTTAATTGAATATATATTGTATCACTCCCTGTGGGATCGATCCCAACTCTTAGTTGGGTTAATACTTGTTAGTGACCGCCTACACTTAGAATTGGATGAAGTGTAGTTGAGCGTTGTCATTGATGTTGGTCCTGTTCCCTTGACTACTGCACATGATGAAAATCTTCAAAATGATGAAAATCAAGTCGATATTGAAGATGTTGATCATATTCAGAATGACCATTATGTCGTTGATGCTGCAATGCAAGACAATGTGGTTGGTAAAAAACCAACTATTATTGATGCTCTAGAGAGTTCTCTCAGAATATCTACTAGAGAGAAAATACCTTCATCTCATTATTCCCCCAATGAGTATGTACTCTTGACTGATGGGGGAGAACCCGAGATTCTTGATGAGGCCATGGAAAGTGAAGAAAAAAAAGGTGGTTTGATTCTATTGAAGATGAAATGAAATCTCAACATGATAATCACACCTTTTATTTGGTTATGTTACCTAAAGATAAAAAAGATTTGAAAAAAGGTAGGGTTTTAGGGTGAAATATGAAGATGGTAGCCTAGTTCCATGGTACAAGGCTAGATTAGTTGTGTAGGGTTTTAACCAGAAAAAGGGAATTGATTTTGATGAGATATTATCTCCAGTTGTGAAGATGTCATCCATCTATGTTTTTCTAGGCTTGGTTGCAAGTCTAGACTTAGAGGTTAAACAAATGGATGTTAGAACTGCTTTTCTCCAAGGTGACTTAGATGAAGAAATTTATATGGAGCAGCCAAAAGACTTTGAAGTCATGGGAAAAGAGAATTATGTTTGCAAATTGAATAAGAGCTCGTATGGTATAAAACAAGCTCCCAGACAATGGTACATGAAGTTTGGTTCTTTTATGAGTCAGCAGGGCTTCAAGAAGACTTCTTTACAAAATTGTGTTTCGGTGCAAAAATTCTCTAGTAAGGACTTTATCATCATTTTTCTTTATGTTGATGACATGATTGGTGTTGGTCATAATGCTTGCAGGATTAAAAAGTTGAAGAAAGAGTTGAATAAGTGTTTTGCTATGAAAGACTTGGGACCAGCAAGGTAGATTCTTGCCATGCATATTGCTTGTGATTGAGAGGCCAAGAAATTATGGTTGTCACAAGAGAATTACATTCAGAAAGTACTTCATAGATTTAACATGGACAAAGCTAAGGTTGTCTATACACCTTTAGTTATGCACTTCAAATTGAGTACAAAGCATTGTCCTTCCGGTGACTGTGAGAAGGAAGATATGAAGAAAGTTCCTTATGCTTCAGCTCTTGGTAGTTTGATGTATGCAATGGTGTGTACAAGACCTGATATTGCTCATGTTGTTGGTATTTTTAGCCGTTTTCTTTCTAATTCGGGAAGAGAGCATTGGAATGTTGTAAAGTGGATTATGAGATATCTTTGTGGCACTTCTAGTCTGATTTTCTGTTTTGGTACATGGGAACCTATTCTTTATTGTTACACAGATTCATACATGGCTGGTGATGTTGTTACTCGTAAGTCTACTTCAGGCTACTTGGTTACTTTTGTAGGGGGAGATGTGTCTTGGAAATCTCGGTTGAAAAGCTGTTGTTTTATATACTACAGAGACTGAGCTTATTGCAGCTATTAAAGCTTGCAAAGAGTTTATCTGGATGAAGAGATATTTTAGGGAAGTTGGTTGTGCTCAATAGAGGTATGTGCTTTATTGCTACAATCAAAGTACTATTCACCTTGGTAAAAATTCCACATTTCATGGTTGGTATAAACATATTGAGGTGAGGTATCATTTGATTTGAGATATGTTGGATTCTAAGTTGCTTGAACTTAAAAAAATCCATACTAATGATAATGGTTCCTACATGATGACTAAAGCTTTGCCAAGAGGGAAGTTTGAAGAATGTTGCATGATCGCCGGAATAGAGGTTTCCTCCACATAGTCGGTAGGAGGAATTATTGTTGGGTTTTGGGTCTTTTTCTCTTCCTATGTGGATAAATATAATTTCAAGGTTTTGGGTCTTTTTCCCTTCCTATGTGGATAAATATAATTTCAAGGTTTTGGGTCTTCTTCCTTTCCTTTATGGATAAACTAGTAAATTGGCTCTTGCTTCGCGCGGTTAGATTATTTTTCTTTAAAATTTATTACAATAGAACTTTTCTTGTATTTTGATGTTATAGCATTTTTATATAAATCTATTTTCAAGAGTATAGATGTTATTCAATTGTAGTTTACCATTTGTTTTATTAAAAGAAAAGGCAAAATTACAAATCATAACACTATTTTCTCCTAGTTTACATAATTTAATTTTACAGATTCATTAATTTCCTTTTGAAATTTTACAATGGTTAGTTTAGTTTTATCATCTATATGCATGGATACATAGTGTCTTTAATTAGAGAGTCAAATAAATATTTTTCTCAATTTTCTTGTTTGCAAATTTCGTTAGTATAACACTATCAATTACTTTCAAAATTAAATATTTATATATATATATATATAACTAATGTGTTTATCAAGAGCAAAGGTTCCATAATCATATGATATATTAATAAGTAATATGTAGTCATTATGTGTTTTAAAATTAAAATGCAATCTTCCAAAATCCAAATTTCATATGTAATATAGTTATGATGATGTTTGGGAATTGAAGTTGTTCACGAACAAAATATTAACGATCCTTGAAAAGGGTGAAAGAGAAGTAAGAGATAATGTGAAAAAATTTCAAAAGAGTACTTTGGTGCGAGAGAATAGTCATTATTGTGTATCATAGAATTGTAATTAATTGCTAGTTTTAGTTCTATCATTTGAGTTTCTATTTTTTTTTTACTCCTGCTAGTATTAACATTATTATTATGACAACAACAAAAAATCATATAAATTTCTAGGTTTGATCTCTTGGAGAAGCATAGATATCTTTGGAGAATGTTGTAAAGAAATATATTCTGTAAAAAGTTATTTGTGAATCTGCAGTAGTTGGATTTACATAGAGTTTGTACTAACAAATTACATTACAGAAACATAAACAACAGAGTTTAAAATATGTACTCAAAAATAACAATTAATATCATAAGCATAAATGAATGACTATAAAAAAAATATACCAGGATCTGTAACAATAGAATGAAACAGAAAGGAAAAATCTAGCTCATTGAATGCACAATGTTTCCTTAAGGAAATCATTCCCCTCTAGTTCCTGAGGTTTAAAGAAATAGATCCTCTCAGGATGAAATGATTTTATTAACCAGTGTAATGATACAAAAATAATAGTTTCAGTGAGCCACTCAATATGAGCAAAATACACAATATTTAATTGTGCAGAAGAAGAAGAAGAAGAAGTTCAGAATCAAATATTTAATTGTGCAGAAGAATAAGAAGAAGTTCAGAATTTTTTTGTTTTAAAATGAGAGGGAACCCCTCTATTTATCGACAACAAAAGGTAGGGTGAACAAATGCCTATTGTGCCTTACCGGAAAGGTCACAACTCTTTGGAGAAGTCACAACTCTTCGGAAAGGTCATAACCTTTCATAAATGTTGCAACCTTTCATAAAAGTCGCAACTTTTCATAAAAGTTACAACTTTTCATAAAAGTCACAACTTTTAATAAAAGTCGCAACTCTTCATAAAAGTCACAACTCTTCATAAAAGTCACAACTTTTCATAAAAGTCGCAACTTTTAATAAAAGTCGCAACTCTTCATAAAAGTCGCAACTCTTCATAAAAGTCAACTTTTAATAAAAGTCAACCTTTCATAAAAGTCGCAACTCTTCATAAAAGTCACAACTTTTCATAAAAGTCACAACTTTTAATAACAGCCACAATTTTTCATGAAAGGGAAGGCTTATTTTGAAAATAAACAAATTAAAAAGGAATTCTTGTTTGTGGTGGCGCCACGTAGGCGGGCCTATGGTTTTCTCTTATATATATGATATGATATGATATGATGTATGATTTAAGCCAAATTTGGATTAGCCCACTTTGCCCATAAGCACAATATTATGGTGCATATGTAAGAATTTCTTTTAGGTCTTATTTTGAAGAATCACAAGAGTTTGATCAGCAATCATATAGAGAGAAGAGTGAGAGAGTGCAGATTTTTGTACAAGCCCTAGCAACCAATTTCAAATCGCGATTCCCGTTTCGTTTCTTGTCCAATAGAGCTGATTTTTGGAGAGCTTGTTCCTTTCAACCTAATCTATGACTGGAACTGAGTGGGTATAATTTGGAGTCCTAAAGATCCATATTCTTTCTAATGAACAGTGGCTGCATATTGAGTGATTTTACTCCTTTTATTTCTCTAGTTTTTGGTGCTATCTTATAGTTGCATTGATAATTGTTTGGCACTTTATTGGTGGCCATTTTGGAGAACACTTTTGTAACCCTTCTTGATTTTGTTGGAGCTTTGTCCTTGTCAGTTTTACACTTCACACCGTAGAGGTTTTCCATGTTAAATTTGGTGTCTGATGTGTTGATTTTTTTTTGCTTGCTTGGTTGATTTGTTTGCTGCCCTAAACAGTGTTTTTCTTGCATGATTTTGTCTTCTATTGGTTCAAATATAAAGGTAAATTTGGACTTGGGTTTCTTCCGCTATTACCCTGTCGTGCACATTTATGTTGTGCTTGCCTTTCCCAATAGTGGCACCCTTCTTGGGAGGTGGTCATGAGGCTAGTTACTCTTGAAGTTGCGACATATTGTTGGTTATTGGTAATAATACGTTCACAGTTATCACAAAAAAAAGTGATAATGAGCAACCACAACTTAATATCAGAAGGGTTTTATTTGGTTTGGTTATGTAAAAAAACTGATATTGTAAAAAAATTAATTGTATTCTTATTAATTATAATTGTCAATATGATTTCTCTAATCTTTATTATAAAATTTTGGTTCTCTAGAGATCCCTGAAGATGTGAAGAGTAACTGAATATACTTGTTTTGATTTAAAAATGTCGTGTTGAAAGTCGGGGTCGGAGATAGATTTAGGTAGAGTGTCAGTCAAATTAAGTAACTTTTGTCTAAACTTTATATTTGTGTAAATAAATCCGTTTAATAAGTATAACTTGTTAATTGAGAACTTAGTAGCTTAAAACAAGTAGAATCCGGAACACAAACTTCCAATCTTAATTCCACACCTGAGGAAACTTAGAGTCACTATGGAATAAAGTGCCTATACAAAATTCTTTCATATGGTTTTAATGCAGTACCATGAGTGTGTAGAATAATAACGGATCAGATTTAGTAGTCTCTTCTCTTTAGGACTCTGTTGTAACTTCCTCCTTGTATATAGGTTATAGATAAGTCTTACCTTTTTTTCTTAGTTTATCTCTTTGTTGTAGAAGATGTACAGAATCTATATATACTTAGTTACAATCAATAAAATACATCGTTCCTTTCATTCTACTGGCAACTTTATACTTTATATGGTATCAAGAGCCAATTAACTCTCACGAGTAAATTTATGTCGAGAAACCCTCCCACCCTTCCCATAAAAATGGCCCCAAACATCACTGTAACCAATTCCGATGCCAATACAACAATTGTTCAGTTTAATCCTGTCACCCAGTTACCAATCAAATTAACTGGCAGCCACAATTTTTCCCTTTGGAAAGCACAAGTGTCCATCTCGACGGTTCTCGCCCAGCCCCTACTCGTACAATGGCTCAAAATAATTAGGACATCGAAAATCCTGCATTTGTTTCATGGTATCGCCAAGATCAATTCATTCAAAACGCCATCTTGGCCTCAGTTGATACAAATCTTGCTGCTACGGTTGTCGCTGCATCCACTTCCCAAGCTGCTTGGGATGCTTTGCACACTGCGTATGCCAACAAATCGCAAACAAGGATCTTTAGTTTGTGCGATCGTCTGGCTCGCCTCGCAAAAGAAACCCTTCATGTTGCTGCTTATCTGCACCAGGTAAGATCTCTCTGTGATGAACTTGCCACTGCTGGAGCTCCTGTGTCCAATGAGGAACTGATTGTCAAAATCCTCACTGGACTTGGACCTGAATTCTATGAAATATCAGCTTCCATCCGTGCAAGAGATTCTGCTATCTCTTATCCTGAACTTTATGAGAAGTTACTTGACCATGAACTTTCACTCAAGCATGAAGAAGCAAAGAAGCCACTCTCAACACCCATCACTGCTTCTATTGCACAGCAAACAAACATGCATCCTCGCCAAGGAAACACCTCTAATAGGCGTTCAAATGCAAATTCCCCCAACACCAACCAGTCAAGGCGTGCCCAACTATCGCTTGCTGACAACAATAACCAACAACAGCGTTATGACCACACTCTAAAGTGCCAGTTGTGTGACTGTCCTGGTCATTCTGCTAAGGTTTGCAGATTACAATCACACGATCACATACAAGCCCGAGCAAACTATGCTGCTCGATCTCCAACTCAACAGGCTCCTTGGATTGTTGATACAGGCGCCACTCATCATATGGCCTCTAATGCGCAAAACTTCACTGATGTGCACACCTACCATGGTCCAGAGGAGATAGCAATGGGGGACGGTAACACCATTCCAATATCTCATACCGGTAACAATAACTTAAGTGCATCGAATCAGCAATTCAAGCTTCTCAATACTTTATGTTCTCATTCCATAAAAAATAATCTTCTTTTTGTTTCCAAATTTTGCCGCGATAATCATACGTCCATTGAATTCTTTCCTTTTTCTTATTGTGTGAAGGATCTGAGTACGGGGGCGCCTCTGTTTAACGGGCAGAATCGAGATAGGCTATATGAGTGGCCGTCCGGCAGTGCACATCATACCCCTCAATGCAATGTTGTCGTTCCTCTACACCTGTGGCATCGGCGTTTAGGCCATCCTAATCATCGTACTTTAAACATGATTTTACATCAGTTTTCTCTTCCAGTTTCACATTCTAGAACTGCTTCCATTTGTAATTCGTGTTATTCTAATAAAATGCACAGGTTACCTTTTTCTGAAAATACATTACAAAGTCAGCGGCCATTGCAAATAATTTATACTGATTTATGGGGGCCATCTCCTGTTTTGTCAATTGATAACAAGAGATATTATGCCTTATTTGTTGACCAGTACTCGAAATACATGTGGCTGTTCACTATAAAATCAAAAAAGGAAGTCCTTGATGTCTTTCAAGCTTTACATCCCTTACTTGAGCGTCGGTTTCAAACCAAAATTATGTCTCTCTATACTGATGGTGGTGGTGAGTTCCAAGGTTTATCCTCATATCTCAAAACTCAAGGTATTGAACACTTAGTGACACCACCATTCACGCCTCAAAGAGTGGCATCGGTTGAACGTAGACACAGGCATGTAGTTGAGACTGCCAAAACCTTACTGCATCAAGCATCCTTGCCCTCATCTTTTGGAGTTTTGCCTGTCACTAGGAGTGGCAAACGAGCGAGTCGAGCCGAATATGAGTCGATCAAAAAATGAGTTAAATAAAAATGGGTAAGTTACTCGACTCGACTCACATTTTAAATGGGTAAAAATGAGTTACCCAATGGATAATATGGGTAACCATATTTACCCATATTATAATAGAAATCTTGTTCAAGGCTTTAAAAACAAAAAAAAAATTAATTTTTTTTATCACTCCACTCCACCCCTACCAGCCCCCTTATCCCAAAAACATGTAAAAATAAAATAAAAAAAATCCACCCCCTACCAGCCCCGTCCCCCCACACCCCCTACTCCCCCCCACCCCATCCCAAAAAAAATTAACAAAATTTTAAATTTTTTCATTAATTTTTTTAAAAAAAATTAAATT
>JAJOOS010001337.1:0-23972 GCA_029582725.1 Solanum chiquidenum | reverse complement strand
TACCTCAGATTAGACATCACATCAATGTATGACTTAGATTTTACCCTAGCACTTATTGACATTAGACTATTAGATAGTATCACACTAAATCTCTATTGCTAATTCTTTTCTTATTAACTACCTCCTTAGTCTGGAAAGTAGCAACAGAGCGAGTTCTAACGTTGGCCAACATAAAAAAGACTTTTAAACGAAAGAATTAACAATGCATGCATCAACACTAGTCAAGAATTACTTAGTTATTATTCATACGTTGTTAATTGCTCATGATTCCCATAGCCCTAGTTGTGGATTTAGTTACTCATGCTTGAAAGAACACAATTCATATTGTTAGAAGAAGAATTTATGAACTTACGTATTGAGTAGAAGAAACCCATAATCTCCAATTGAAATTCAAAGCAATAATCTTATAAACGAAATTAGGTAATCAAATTGCCAAAGTTTGCAAATTAATTCCCAAAAATTTACCAAGAACTAAAAGTATATAATTGTGTCTAACCTCCAAAACTGAGGTTTACATACCCTATTTATAGAAAAACTTTTCATAATCAAAAAGGAAATTAAATAAGGAAATAAAGTTGTTGGATGTGGCTTCGATCGACGAGACTGACCTACGGACAATTGGTTAGACTAATGGTCCGTTTGTCCCTTCCGTAGCTTGACACTTAGACTTTTCTCTCAAAAGTTGGAACCTTCAACTTTCAGAAACAAACAGCGGGTGTGCAGTACGTCCCCTTTCGTTGCTCCACACTTAGAACTTTTAATCAGGTACTGGAACTCCAAATCTCTGATACAAACGGCAGATGTGTAGGAGGGCCTGTGGGTCGACCTACGCTCCGTCAATGGCCTCCGTGGTTCAACACTTAGTCAAACTTCCATGATGATCATTCCAAGCCTACACACGATGGACCGTGACTGGACCTACGATCCGTAGGTAACCTCTGTGGGTGGCTCCTTCTGTAGAAATTCAACTTTCATCTCTCTCGACCTCGTCCAATCTTATTTCCTGCAAATATGACACAATAAACATTAGTTTTAATACAAAATGGCCCTAGACACACACAACTCTTAAGTGAAATATATTAAAAATACCGTAAACTCACGGTATATGAACACCCTCAACTTAAATTCGTTGTTTGTCCTCAAGCGACACACTAAGACTCTAAACGACACTTGTGTAGAAGCAGACATTCAAACTCAAGAAATCACATGGCTTTCCATCTCGACTCCCTTTGTTAGTGCAAATCTTTTCATTCAGACTCAATCAAGCTAACTCATGTGGATCAAAATATGACACACATCGACCAACAGACACCACAACATACACTTTTAACAATCACCAAGGTACCAACTTTTCGTTAATGTAACTAGTGCCCTCACTTCAAACGAAATCCTTTTCACACAGAAGCTATGAATTTTAGAATCTTAGGATTCATTCAACACTCACGCTTTGAAGTGACTTCAAGTACAGTTAGTGCTCAATGCCATAGGCTTGCCCTTATTTTCACTGCTTAGATACTCCAAACTAGTTACTAGGATCACTGTAGGGCTTTCTTAGCTTCTAACCTAGGCTCAGGGTCAGGTGTGGTACATTTCGGTATTTTTTAGTGACTTTTTTTCCTCCCTTACATTACATTGGCTTGTTACCTCTTCATCGACCTATTTTTGGCATCCTTTCATTTTACTTTCTTTCCCTTCACTCTTTTCAACATGGATTTGACTTTTGACTTTGTGGCTCTTATTTTTCACTTATTTCTTTTTCTTTTACTTTATTTTTTTTATTTTTGTAATCACTTTTATTTATCATGTTTTTGCTTCTTTTGCACAGATTCACATCCTCTTCTACCTATTCTTCTTCTCTTTTCAACACAAAACTCTTTTCATACCCATTTTTTTCTTTTAGTTTCCTCTATCATAGCCACCCTCAACTTATGGATTTTGCATTAGTTGAGGTGCACAATGTAGAATGTCAGACCAAGGCCAAGATCAAGGTAACTTCTAGCTTAGCCACCCTCAACTTAGGCTTTTGGCCTAAGTCAAGGTGCACATGTCCAAGGAGGGACCGGGCCAAGACATTAATGATTTTAGGGAAGGTGAGTTAGGTGAATCAAAAGAAATGGTCTATTTAAGGCTCAAATATTTGGATCAAAGGGAAATAATGCTTTCATTTGGTTAGATCATTTTAGGCTTAAGTGGACTTATTTGAAAAATGGCCTATGATCACTTCCCAACTCCTTGCCTAGATCATCCTAGCAGGACCAACGGGGTAAGTTCTAGATTGGTACAAACTGTCTGAACATTCAACCATTCTCACACACTCTTGGCACATTGTTTCATTATCATATTATTTAGTGCAAGTTTTTAGCACCATCAGTAGTGCTCATGCTGCTAGAGGCTCCAACACCATCCTCTCTAGCCCTCTGCTGGCGTATCTCCTCATCAACAGTAGATGCCCTCTGTGTTGCCTCAAGATCCTGACGCTCCATCTTGCGAGCACTCCCCGCCTCAATGTCATTAGAAGTCCGACTAGAGCGGGGGCTCTTCCCAGCATGACGGGAAGAAGTAGGTGGCATCATCTCATCTCCGAATAATGCATCTAACACTGTATTATCAACTGGTGTCGTGGGGGCAGAATCAGGCTCAGTCTCTGGTGGAGCTATGAGGGTATCAAGATCAGCCCAAGACTAGGTAACTCCATCCGAAAAGCAGAAACATCAGCGGTGGGGGCTAGTCGCTCTAGGACTCTCAGCTCAAAAGCATCCAGGCACTTATGAATGGCCTGGACCTTATTATCCATCATGTAATTCACATGCTCGATTAGGGTAGCCATCTGGGCTTCTAACTTCTGGACATGAGCTAAGGGCACGACAACAGACCCTGAGGAATGACTGGCTCTGGAGGAGCTAGGGGACTGACTGGCGGCTAGAGATGGGGAAATTGTGCATCCTCAGTAGTGGTTGGAGGGGAAGGCTCCTCACCCTGCATTTGATCCACATCTTCTACCAAGTCCGCTCCCAATGGTGGCACCTCAACATGTGGCTCTCTACGAGGTGCTTCTACATTGGTCTTATCCCGCATCAGGCCGATATCAAGGGTCTTGGTCGCCTGAACCAGCTTGTCACAGTGCCAAACCGGTACTCTAGAATCCCTGCACAACTAAAAATGAGGCATGGGAAGGGTAAGGTGGTGGTGGCCTTGAAGGCCCTCTCATGTATCACCACAATCAACATGCGGGTAAATTCCATCTCCAACCCAGCAACTAAGGTTGCAACGATAACTGCGCAGTCCCATGTTAGTACATTGTTTGCCTGAGTAGGGGACACCCGGTTCCGCACCAACAACCAGAAGAATTTGGCCACAGAAGTCAGGGTGCCCTTCTTGATACCCAAGCTCAGGGTTCTAACCCACTCATCGCGCTCTACATATGTAGCAAGATAACGTCCTAACAAGTGCAATAGAGCCTCCATCTAATCTGTATTCCTCTAGAATGCCCCGCTCCTAACAATGTCCCAACGATAATCAAACTCGATCGTGTTGATTGGCAAAGTGTGGCTCGGACCATAGAGGAACCTGCGGATAGTGGTCTCAGATATAATCAACCGAAACCCCACGCACTAGTGTGGCCTTGAGTGGAGGCTAGGCGGCGGGCTTGGACCATTTATCTATCGAACCATAGAGGATGGTTGCGTAGGAAGCATAGAACTCCCTAACTATCTCCTTTCTAAAAGACCCTGGGCTACAGGCCATCCAGTCGCACCTGTGCCTCTAGAAGAGCTCGTGGACAGCGAGCGCAGTGTGGAGGTTGCCTGTGAGAACCATGCACTCATCAGTTACTAGTCACGCCATCCTGTCCTTCTCAGTCAGCAGGTGAGCATCTCGGTATATCTGGAACTGGCCACGTACACACCATCTATTGGGCTCCCAGGAACTGGTTCAGGATCAGTGTTTGGTGGCACTAGAATGTCCCCCGCAATAGTAGCCTCGGAGGATGGGGAGGTGGTGCCATTGGAGCTGCAGCCAGATGCAGAGACAAAGCCAGAAGCGAAATCAGAGCCAGTCGGTGAACCGATCGGTGTATCCCCCTCATCAGAATAGGGACGTCGGAAATCAACTGCTTGGTTTGATTCCGTGTAGGTCTTGGTGCAGTGGGGGATGTCCTAGTGGTAGGTGGGACATATGCAGGGTCTGTCTCAGCATCAGTATCCTCATCGATCAGCCTTAAAGTCGGAGCCACTGATTTTGACTTGCCCTTGGCTGCGTAGGTAGGAGCTTTCTTGGGAACCATGGTACATGTGGAGGCTTAGTTAGAACCAAAACAAACCGATAATACACTCGAAAAAAATTTAGAACAAGAAACAAAACAAAACAAAAATTGACAAAAAAAATCTGGGCAGTAGCTGAACTACGGCCCGTGGGTCCCCTCCATAGGTCAGGATTCCCCGAAGTTGGGTTGCTGATGTGAACCACGGATGTGCAGAACAGTCCACCGATGGAATGACGGATGGTAGTCCACCTCTGTGGTTCGACACTTGGTGAATTTTCATGTTCAACAGTCCCACAGACCCAACCTACGCTCCGTAGGTTGACTTACGGTCTGTGGATGGGGTCGCGTGGGTTAGGACTGTGCTAGGTTTCAAACATGCCTCAGTTTGTACTCTGTATTTCAACAATTCAAACAATCAACCTATGTCTAATCATGTATTTCAACATAATTTATGATAGTTTATCATCCATAGAGTTCCGATTACTCATAATTTACCTTTTTAGCATGCCAAACTAAGAACCCTAAGTCAAAACTTCTATTTAGACCTATTACTTGCGATTCATTTTAGTTTTACTAGATTACACACTCACATACCATCATACCAAGGGTTATTGAAGCATAGAATTCAACAAACTAACACAAGATTAACAACCCAAGGTCAAGTGCATTGTTGTGATTTCAAAAGAAAACTATGAACAATTTCAAAGTTCAGGAGAAATTGCCATACCTTACAAGTATTCAACAATGGTGAGTGTGTGATACAGCGAACTTCTAGACCCTTTTTGCAAGCCTTTGACACCGAACCCGAACAATGGAATCATTGGGGAAATGGAGATGAGAAATTTGAGAAGAGGGAAGAGTGATATGGGAATTTTGGGAAGTGAATGGTGAGTAATCTGTGGGATTTGGGAGTTTAATAGAGTGATTTTAGGAGAGGAAAGGTTGAGAAACGGTTGGGAGGGAGTTTTGAATATGGGAAATGAATAAAAAATGAGAGAATTTTATTTTATAAGGTGTCCGGGGCAGGTCGGGTCGGCCAAACCCTAGTTTTTGGACCCACGAAACCCCGTCTACGGGTCGTGGGTCGACCTACGGACCGTAGATCCGGTCCGTAGGTCACTCTAACACTTGAATTTTTGGAGGACTTACATGGGGTTCTACGGACACCATTCACGGTCCGTGAATGGACCTACGGACCGTCGATGAAGTCCGTAGACATCTGCACAGCCTATTTTCTGTAGATTCATTTGTTCGTCCCTGCACATGTAGCAACCATGAGGTTTTTCTTTTTACATTTTCTGGACACTTTTTAGACACGGACCATATTCTATATCTAGCCAACACTAAAACAAAAATAAAACACAAATCTAAAGAGTTACAGAAATTAAAACAAAAGAGGAAAACTCTTAAATCAAGAAGAAAAACCTATAGTTGGCTAGATTGTACATCTTGGGTTGCCTCCCAAGCAGCGCTTGATTTAACGTCATGGCACGACGCAGGTCCCTTGATTACTTAGACTTCATCAAGGTAGTAGGCCTCAAACACTTCTTGCGCACTCTCCTATTTCCCCATGTAGACCTTGATCCTTTGCCCATTCACCTTGAACCTTGTTCTCTCCTTGTTCTCGAGCTCGACCGCTCCATATGGGAACACTTGAGTGACTATGAATGGCCCAGTCCATTTAGACTTGAGCTTGCCAGGAAACAAGCGCAACCTTGAGTTGAATAGCAGCACCAAATCACCCACATCAAATTCACGTTTTTCGATCTTTTGATCATGATACTTCCTCATCTTCTCCTTGTACAAGGCTGCACTTTCATAAGCTTTTAGGTGAAACTCATCAAGCTCATTCATGTCATTCACTTTTTGATTCGATGAGACACCCCCAATCCAAATTAAACTTTTTTAGCGCTCACATAGCCTTATGCTCTATCTCTACCGGAAAATGGCAAGACTTCCCATATACAAGTTGGTAGGAGGGCATACCTATGGGAGTCTTGAATGCGGTGCGATAGGCCCTTAGAGCATCATCAAGCCTCCTTGACCAATCGATTCTATTTGCATTCACAGTCTTCGCAAGGATTTGGTTTATATCTCTGTTGGACACTTCAACTTTCCCACTAGGCTGCGGATGGTAAGGAGTGGCTACACTGTGGTGGAATCCATATTTCTCTAGCAACGCCTTGAACAACTTATTACATAAGTGGGAACCTCCATCGCTGATAATCGCCCTGGGTGTACCAAATCTGGAGAAGATATTCTTTTCCAAGAATGCGGTGACAATTTTTCCTTCATTGTTTGAAAGCGCAATTTCTTCCACCCATTTCGACACATAATCAACCGCAACAAGAATATACTTCATCCCATGTGAACTCACAAACGGACCCATAAAATCAATGCCCCATACATCAAACAACTCAATCAACAATATCGGATTCATAAGAAGCTCTTGCCTCTTTGTAATTCCTCCTTCTATTTGGCAACGATCACAAGACTTGGCGAAATCATGAGCATCTTGGTAGATGGTAGGACAGTAATACCCAGACTGCAAAATTATATGCACAGTCTGAATACCACTATGATGCCCATCAACTGGCGAAGAGTGACACACCTGTAGTATACTCATCATCTCAACCTCGGGCACACAGCGACGAATAATGCCATCAGCACAATTATGCAACAAATAAGGCTCATCCCAAAACAACTTCTTCACATCATGCATAAACATCTTCCTTTGGTGAAACGACAAATCCGATGGAACCAGATCACTTGCCAAGTAGCTAGCAAAGTCTTCAAACCAAGGAATAAGATCATGAGCAGCAGCCAATACCTTTTCTTCGTGAAAAGCATCATCAATTTCAGCCCCATCTCCTAGCTTGAGCGTAGCTTCTTTCTTTAATTTGGACAAGTGATCGGCAACTTGATTTTATGTCCCCTTTCTATCTTTCACCTCAAAATCAAACTCTTGCAGAAACAACACCCATCTAATCAACCTCGGTTTTGCATCCTTCTTATCCATCAAATACCTCAATGCAGAATGGTTAGTATGCACTATGACCTTAGTACCAAGCAATTAGGATCGAAATTTCTCAAATGTGAAAATCACAACAACGAGTTCTTGTTCAGTCATTGTACAGTTCTTTTGAGCCACATTTAAAGCTTTGTTGGCTTAGTAAATAGGATGAAGAATCTTCTCTCACCTCTGTCCCAATACCACACCTAGCACCACTCCACTCGCATCATACATCACTTCAAACGGTTGCCCCCAATCCGGTGAAATAATGATAGGTACGAAAACTAGATTTTCTTTCAACCCTCCAAATGCTCTCAGAAAAGCATCATCAAAATCAAACTTACACTCCTTTTCGAGCAATTTGCATAATGGGTGTGCAATTTTGGAGAAATCCTTGATAAACCTCCTATAAAAGCCTGCATGCCTAAGAAAACTTCTAACACCTTTAACAGAGATAGGTGGTGGAAGCTTTTCTATTACCTCGAATTTTGCTCTATCAACCTCAATACCCTTCTCAGAAATCTGATGACCCAGAACGATCCCCTCTTTCACCATGAAGTGGCACTTTTCCCAATTGAGCACAAGACTGCACTCTTCATACCGTTTAAGTACCTCGGCCAAATGATCCAAACAACCATCAAATGAGTCACCTACCATAGAGAAATCATCCATAAATACCTCAATAGTGTCCTCCACCATATCAGAAAATATCGACATCATGCAACGCTGGAAGGTCGCTGGAGCATTACACAACCCAAATGGCATTCGTTTGAAGGCGAAAGTCCCATAAGGGCAAGTGAATGTGGTTTTCTCTTGGTCTTTCGGAGCTATGGAGATCTGATTGTGTCCCGAATAACCATCAAGAAAACAATACCAACCCTTACCAGCAAGGCGGTCCAACATCTGATCCATGAACGGCATAGGAAAGTGATCTTTTTAGGTCCAAGCATTTAATTTCCGGTAGTCCATGCATACTCTCCATCCAGTAACTGGCCGCATCGCAATGAGCTCATTTTTCCTATTAGAAACCACAGTATTCCCACTTTTCTTGGGCACACACTGAAAAAAAAAAACCCAACTACTATCTGCAATGGGATAAATGACTCCAACATCCAACCACTTGATGATTTCCTTTTTCACTACCTCTTGCATAGGCGGATTTAGTCTCCTTTGCTGCTCAATACTAGGTTTTTGATCCGGCATGAGTTGGATTTTATGAGAACAAATGCCAGAAGGAATCCCAATAATGTTCGCAATAGTCCACCTAATAGCCTGCTTGAACCTCTTCAACACAGAAACCAATGCCTCAACTTGTTCTGCATTCAAATTGGCCGCAATGATGACCGGTAACATACCATCTCTCCCCAAGAATACATACCTCAAAATTGATGGTAGAGCCTTAAGCTCCAATTTTGGAGACTCTTCAACAGACGGTTTTGTGGGTGGAGAATCGCGTTTCTTCATATCTAGCTCCAATTTCTTTTGTTTGGAACAGAATTTGAACCTATCAAGTATGGTGACCAATTCATCATAGTCTTCAATACCATCACCCTCAAAATTCACCATTACCGCTGCCAGTGCATCAACACCCAACCTCTCTTTAATAGACACATCAGAACCTCGCTCAATAATATGAGTCACCACTGACACTGATTTGAGATCGCTTTCCTACTTCATGGACCTACAGATATTAAAAGTTACCTCTTCACTATTTAATTGGAACTTCATCTGCCCTTTCTCCATATCGACCAAGGCACGCCCAGTAGCAAGGAATGGTCTCCCAAGGATGATGGGAACCTCAAAATCAACCTCATAATCAAGTATCACAAAATCCACCGGAAAGATAAAAGACTCCACTTTCACAAGTACATCAGAGAGCACACCAATGGGCCTCTTCACAGTTCTATCATCCATGAGCAATCACATCGCAGTCGGTTTTGGAGCCCCTAAACCCAACTTCTTGTAAATATACAATGGCATCAGATTAATGCTAGCACTCAAATCACACAATGCCTTAGCAAAATGTAACAACCCGATGGTACATGGAATAATGAAGGCACCAGGATCCCCTTCTTTTGCACAAGTGATCTCGTAGAAATAGCACTACAATGTTGCAACCTATCATCATCTTCAAAACTCACGGCCCTCTTTTTAGTCACCAAATCTTTCATAAACTTTGCATACCCAGGCATTTGCTCCAAAGCCTCTATCAACGGAACATTGATGGAAAGTTGTTTCAACATAGTAATAAACCTGCAGTATTTCACTTCTTCATTCTTCTTTACCAACCTCTATGGAAATTGAGGTGGAGGTCTAGGCATGGGAACAACATTTTGGGTTATCTCAGCTTTCTTCTTTGTAGCATTCTTGGACTCTCCAGAAACCTCAATCTCATCATCATGTTTTTCAACCTCAGACGGCATAGGTGGATCAATGGTCTGTTTACCCCCTCGAGTAGTGACTGCCATACAATGCCCATCATTCTTCGGATTCTGGATGGTATTGCTAGGAAGTGTGTCAGGCTGAAGTGGGTTTACTGTAGTGGACAATTGATTCATCTGCTGCTCGAATTTCTTAATCGACACTACATGGGCATCATTTTTTTTGACCAATTCTAGGCAAGTCATTCCACATCTCCTTCTCAGTCTCATCAGTCAAATCGAACCTTTTCATCATTTTCCGCATCATGTCTTCAATACGTGGCATTCTACTCCCAGCTTCCCTATTGCCAGATTCCCAATTTGCAGGAGGAACATAAGGACCAACCCTATCATTTTTGTTGCCATAGTTGTTCCGGTTGTAGTTGTTTTTGTGATTGTAATTCCCATCCCGGACATACTGACGCTCTTGGGTGTATTTGTCATAGTTTAGACCTTGGTTTCCTTGCCCTTGGCTCCAATTATCCAAGTTGGAACCTTGGGCGTTCTCTCGGAAACCCCCTGTCCAATCATTCACCACATAAGCATCTTCCTCATAATAACATTCCTCAACTGGTGGAGGTCAAGTCCTAGTCAAATAATTCACCACATTTACCTTTTCTGGACCTCTTCTTACATGCTTCAACACCAACCCAAGCTCTATCCTTATCTGAGCCATCTCCTCATGAATGTCATCGGCAGATTGAACTGCAAAAGTGCTTCTTCCAGTGTCTGACTTTCGAGTGCTCCATGCTTTATTATTTCGGGAAATTTCTCAAGTTTCTCAGCGATCTCCTCAAAAGTGCACTCACCATATGATCCTCCAGCAATAGTATCAAGCACAACCTTACCATTGTCATCTTAACCTCAGTAAAAATTCTTCTTCAGTGACTAATCATTAATGCGGTGGTTCGAAACACTCCTTATGAATGTAGTGAACCTGTCCCACGAACTACTCACAAACTCTCCAGGTAGTTTCACGAAGTTGTTGAGTTTATCTTTGTGTTTAAGATTCTTTGACAATGGAAAGTACTTGGCCATGAACACCTTGTGCAATTGGTCCCATGTATGAATCGAGTTGGACAGAAGCTCAGAAAACCATACAACAGCATCACTGGTCAATGATAGAGGGAAGACTCTCAACCCTATGACGTTCATATCTAACTCTGGTCACCCCACACAACTCTTACAAATACTCCTCAACTTGGCCATGTTCCCAAGCGGATCTTCTGAAGCCATATTAGAAAATAAACCCCTCGTTGTAAGCATCTATATCAAACTGCTAGTCACCATAAATGTATGCCCTAGAGGTAGAGGAGAAAGAACAATGGGACCTTCAGATTCGATAGTGTTGAATTCGACCCTGTAATTATCACGTAGTTTTGGTTCATGTGGATCATGCACCCTTAATGCATCTCCAAGTAGATTACCACCACAATCATCATCATGCTCATTAACAACCCCAGGAGGCTGCAACTCAACTCCATCACCTAGATTTCCTCTGATTGGATTAACTTGGACCCCTTGATTATTCATCTTTTGCAAAGTTTTGTTCAACTCTGGATCGTATAGGGTCAATGGTTTGCCTCGGCTCCATGTACTTGGCATACACTAGAATAGAAACCTGTAGAAAACAAAAACAAAAAAAATAAACATAAAATTAGGAAATAATTGAATAAAGTTCAATAATATAGTTAAACTTAATCCAAAAGACCTATTCCCCGGCAACGGCGCCAAAATTTGATACGCTCAAATTACACCTCCCTAAAGAAGTATAAGCGATCGTTGTCAAATAAAGAACCCAACTTGTAGGTTGGGGTCGATCCCACGAGGAATATGATTTAGACTTAAACTTAACTCACTATTAAATCCATTTAGTCAAGTTATTTCCAATATAAATACGTAAAGGGGGGGATTTGTGAAACAAATAAATGCTGATTGTTTAAGTAACAAGTGAGCAAGATTCGAACTTTGTTGTTAAACATGACAGACAGAAACTAAGGTGTATGTGTTCCCCATAGGCTCTAAACACGGTAAACTTAATAATAGTAATCCTTTCTTAGTGTATCACATGCAAAGTGGTAAGTTATGCATACCTAAGTGCTTGGTCCGCCAAATAGGAAATTTCACCCCGCACCTTGGTCCGGCTACGTGTCTATAATTTACTAACCCTTACCTTTACCTTAAATTAGACATCACATCAATGTATGGCTTAGTTTTCACCTTCGCACCAATTGACATTAGAATATTATATAGTATCACACTAAATCTTTATTGATAATTCTTTTCTTATTAACTACCTCTTTGGTCCGGTAAGTAACAACAAGGCGAGTTCTAATGTTGGCCACCATTAAAAAGACTTCTAAATGAATGAATTACCAATGCATGCATTAACACTTGTCAAGAATTACTTAGTTGTTATTCATACGTTGTTAATTACTCATGGTTCCCACAACCCTAGTTGTGGATTTAGTTAATCATGCTTGAAAGAATACATTTCATATTGTTAGAAGAAAAATTAAAGAACTTACGTATTGAGTAGAAGAAATTCATAATCTCCAATTGAAATTCAAAGCAAAAATCTTATAAACCAAAATTAGGAAATCAAATTGCCAAAGTTTGCAAGTTAATTCCCAATAAATTACCAAGAACTAAAAGTATACGATGGTGTCTAACCCCCAAAATAAGGTTTACATACCCTATTTATAGAAAAACTTGTCCTAAACAAAAAGGAAATGAAATAAGGAAATAAAATTGTTGGATGCGGCTTCGATCGATGAGACTAACCTACGAACTGTGGTTAGACCTACGGTACGTAGGTCCCTTTCTTAGCTTGACACTTAGACTTTTTTCTATAAGCTGGAACCTTCAACTTTCAGACACAAACGACAGGTGTGCAGTACGGACCGTAGGTCCCTTTTCGGGGCTCCACACTTAGAACTTTTCATCAGGTACTGGAACTCCAAATCTCTGATAGAAATGACGGATGTGCAGGACGGTACGTGGGTCGACCTACGCTCCGTCAATGGGCTCTGTGGTTCCACACTTAGTCAAACTTCCCTGATGATCATTCCATGCCTACCCACGATGGACCGTGACTGGACCTACGATCTGTACGTCACCTTTGTGGGTATTTCCTTCTGCAGAAATTCAGTTATCATCTCTTTCGACCTCGTCCAAGCCTATTTCCTACAAATATGACACAATAAACATTAATTCTAATACAAAATTGCCCTAGACACACACAACTCTTAAGTGAAATGTATTAAAAATATTGTAAACTCATGGTATATCAATCATCGAAGAGAAGAGATTGTCTACTGATAAAGTAATAGATAGATACCCGGAGATTATGAGTTGCTTGAGGTCCCACAAGTTCCAAATATTCAGTAGACCCCGTGGCCCTTACCTGCCAAATTGGGTCCTAGAATTCTACACAGCCTATAGAGCCCTCTTGCCACAAGAGAAGAAGCAAGCCGCCAAATTCAATCTCGTTGATTATGTGGTTGTCAGGGGAAGGAAGGTGAAGTGTGATAGTGATGCTATCAATGCAGTTCTGGAGTGTACAAATGATATTGAGGATGACTGACAATACATGATCAGAATGAAAATGCAGTAGAATATGAAGAAGTGGTTGGCCCCACTATTATTGGACGATACTCCTAGGTATATCGAGGTTGGAGCACCCATTGAAAAGAAGGACCTCAATGTAGCAGTGAGGTACTGGTTTGGCTTAATCAGTAGTACTATTATGCCATCCTAGAATGAGTGGATTCTCCGCCACGCGAAAGCAGCCTACCTTGGTTGCATCATTGATGGGACAAGGCTAAACTTGGGTATGATCATTGTACAGGAGATTGTCATGAGGTCCAAGCAGCGCCAAATCTCCCTTCGCTTTCCGGTGTTGATCACTTAGTTGTGCAGACGGGCTCGAGTTCCTCTAGATGAGAAAAAGGATGTGGAAGTGATTCCCTTATCTTCTACTGATATCCGGTGCGTTGAGACGGAATGCTCGAAGGATGAGGTAGAGAAGAAGAATGAAACCCCAGTGGATACCTCCCCGGTTGTTGATACCGATACACTACCTGCAGAGGTAGTATTGCCTACTCCGACCCCTGGGCCTTCAAGCATATCTAGTGTTGTTCCTTCTGTGACTCTCAGTTCCTCTACATTTTCCCTGCCTCCCAGGTCTACTATTGCTGCTTCCCGACTTCCACTTACCCAGGTTGTGATACTACGGATGGGGTAGCTAGCACATTTTGCTGATAGGTGTACCTCCAGGCTTGAGGCCACCATCCCTGGGATGATTGAGAGGGCCCTCACTACTGTTGTGACATCTCTGAGTGTGTCTATTGATGCCCTTACGGCAAGGATACCAGTGTGTGAGCGAGGCCAAGGGGCCACTGAGGAGGTAACGGCTCTAAAGACCACTATTGTTGAGCTGAAGAAGGACATGGACTAGTTAAAGTCCATGGATATGTCCATGATTTTTGGGACGGTGGAGATCGCTGACATGCCAGCTGAAACAAATATGCCTCCGGGTACCACCGTAGATGAGGTTTGAGTTGAGGATATGGCTAATGCTGAGTCCGAAGTTGAGACTGATGAGGAGCAGCTTGGTGTCTATGAGGAGTCTACTTATGAAGACCTTACAGAAGTTGAGGAGGCAGTGGTAGATTCAGCCGTGCAAATCTCAGTGGCAGACACACCCATGGCTGACCCTAGTAGAGCTTGTAGTGTTGATATTGTACCAAGCACTGATGCCCCAACAGATGGAGCGACTGTGTAGACAATACCTTCTTTGCCTCCCTCTCTGTCCTGTTTTATTGATGATTTAGTATTTTGTTGCATTTGAGGACAACTGCTTTTATTTGTGGTGGGGTGAGGTATTTTCATACCTACCTCTTGATATTATTATTTTTGTATATATATTATGTTTTGTGGTTAAATTTTGTTTTTGTATTGTGTTGTGGATGTTTGAGCTTATAGCTCCTTGTTTTAAAATGCAAATGATTTTTGGACCCTTCTGGAAAAAAATTCCACCTTTTGTTGTATTTGAATGTGGTTGTTCTTTTGCAAATTTGAATGTCGGTCATGATCAATACTGATGACTGGAATAATGCTCTTAATCGAACAAAAATGAATATGCGGCTACGATGAGGCCAAATGAAGTTGCATAGACAATATGTGAACTTTTTGCATCTCGTTGTGACTAGCTGATTATCGAAAGAAGTCTATTGTGATGAATATTGCACACTAGCGAAAGTGTAGAGTCTTGTTTAATATTGGTGCCAATGCCTCGTGTGATGAACTTATCATGAATCTTGTGTGATGACACTTAGAATTTTCCCCGTTGGTCCGGTTGACTAAGTAATGCAAGCTCTTGAAATGATCTTAGGCAACAATTTTGAAGAGTGAAATAATTTGACATTATATCTCTTTTGTGGCCTACCTTGTGAGTGTGTGAACTTTGCTTGAACACCTTTTGAGCCTTACCCTTTTCTAGGAAGAAACTTGATGCAATTGTAACCCCTTTTTATCCATTCACCCATAATCCTAATGAATTGTGGTTTGTGTGAGTAGCCAACTTAGGCCTAAAGCCTAAGTTGGGGGTGTGGTGAAAAGAGAAGGTAAATCAAGAAGTGCAAAGAAGTCCCCCTTGATCCATGATTTTGAGAAAGATGGAATCCCTCCATACAATAAAAAAAAAGAGAAAAAGAGAAGAAAAATGAAAATAAAAAGAACGAAAAAGTTGAGAAATAAAGTTGTGAAAGTTGGAAAAGAAATGGGGTGTCCAGTATTCCATGAGAAGTGAATAATGGGGTAAATTTTGAGCATGAGTGAAAATGATGAAGAAATGAAAAGAAAGTGATGTTCATACCATATTTCATGATGATAGCAGCCACTGAGCCTAAATGACCATACCTTTAAACTCATCCCCATTACAAGCTTTGAAAATACCTTTTTTATCTTGAGTGAGCTGAAACGAATATTGGCTGGAAAATAAGGGCAAACCTATGGGTGAAGGCATGCATGTGTTCATCTTTGTGAGTGTGAGAGTTGTATGTGATTCCGGAGCTATAAATTGTTGAAGAATTGTGTGAATATGGAATCATTCTTGTGTGAGGGCATTTGAATACTTTTGTTGAGCTTGAACTTGCATTTGAAGCAAGTGCTGAACTTGAGAATCTTTGATGATGGTGAGTCACAACTTGAATCCTTGAGTGCACAATTGATCCTTGAATAAGTAGGTTGAGTCTTGTTGTATGCATTTATGATTGAATCTTTGTAGCACTGTTTGAGGCATCCTTTTTGAACTGCTGAACTTGAGCTTTACTTGAGGTCAAGCAAAAGTTTAAGTTGGTGGTGTTGATGAGTACAAGATTTGGACTCATTTAAGGCTTTATTTATATATATTTAGTGTCCTCAAATGCTCATTTTATGCCAATAACTGATGTAAAATCCTTGATTTCTAGGTATATGGATTGAGGAACAAAGAAAGGACACTAATTTGCAAAAAAGAACGAAGCGAGCTAAAAGAATGAAGAAATGCAAGTCTGGTGATCGCCAAGTCCACTTGGCGAATCGCCGAATGGCTATTTCACTGCCTAAAGTTCGAGTGTGCCAAGCCCTAATGGAAAGAACCAAGTTGGCGAGAGAAAGGAGCAGTCGGCGGATCGCCGAGTGATTTCAGGATGCATTGTTATATCGCCCAAAGTTACAGACCTTGAGGATGTTGAATGCCAAGACAGAAGGGCGATGGAAGGGACTAAAGGGCGGCACGCCGAGTGGTTCGGCGAGCCCGACTTACTTCGCCAAATGTCTCTTCGCAGCATATTTTTGATGACTATAAATACATTTTTGAACCTTTAGTTTAGTATAAATTACTCATTAGAACAATTTTTTATTAAGTTTTGAATTGTGAGACAAGTTTTCTCTATTTTCTTTAGCTTTGAAGAATTAAAGTTTTTCACTTTTGAAAAATTAGAAGTGGGACTTTGATATTCTTCGAATTGGAATATTGTAAAGACGAAATCAATCTTACCCAGTTGATGGAAACTCAATTTCATAATGATTTTTATCTTTTTATAATGTCTAGCTAAAAGCCCAATTCTTGGGGTGTGATTATGTGATTATGGATTGATTTAGTTTATGAGTATTGCTAATTGTTAGTCTAAATGCTATTTAGAAGTGAGTTCAATCATTAATTGTGGTTTAATTTAAGAATTGTAGTTGCAAATGCAATTCTACCCTTACGTTTTTGGCTTGCTCGAGAGAGAGGTTTTAAAACTAAGCTTATTGATTGATGGTCTGTCGGTATTGGGTTGACATGAGTTCAGCTCAAGAGAGAGAATCATAAACCTAATCCCACACATTCAGCTCGAGAGACTGAATGGACTAAGGTGTGGGCTATTCTTATTTTTCTTGCTTGTTGATGTTCGAGAGAAATCAACTTGATTCGGGATAAATTGTTTGAGAGAAAGTTTGTCTCCTCTATAGCCTAGCTTACTCACTATTATCTAGCTATTTTATAATAGCTGCAATTACCCATTTATCTATATTAGCTTATAATCGAATCACATCCTAAGAACCCATCTCATTATTGTTATCTCATAATGATTGCCACTATTCATAGTTGATAATCAAAACCAAAACCCCCATTTGACATTCGTGTCACCCCCTGATTTGAATGATGTTTTTATTCGATAATTTCTATTCCTATGACTGATTTGATCATATTCGTACTTCCTAATTGATTATCAAACACGTACCGCTCCATGTGGGATTCAACCCCAACTCATTTAGTTGGGTTATATACTGATTAATGACCGTTGATGCTTAGAATTGGATGAAGTGTCTTTGATAGTGTTACTCAAATCACTATCTCACCCGTCACTCGATCCATTCCCAAATTAACCTGGCCCTAGTTCTTGTTCTCAGCCCAATAGCTCTTTCCAACCAATAACAACTTGCATGATCTTGGTATCCATATTGGGTTGGAGTTGGTTCATAACAGGCCAGTTTCAAAATACTAGCTCGATTAAATCTCTAGCCCTAAATTTAAAAAATCCCATCTCAGCTTATCGACTAGTAACAAGGAAAATACCTCACCATAAGCGGCTTATGGTGATGTTTACTGAGACCTACAATCATCACAATTGTCTTATGGATTGTTCTCTTGGATCTTTATTGAATGATTCTATTACAGAAACATCTTACTCGGATATTCTATAAAAATTCCTTATCAATGTTTTTATATTTTGGGTTTGCTAAATGGATTGATTTGTCTAACTTGTCATGGCAGAGAGAAAGCACATGTATTTCTATGGAATCCATCAATTAGAAAGTGCATGAAATTGCCTAGTTTTGAAATTGTACTAAGAGATGTTTCCGATTATGGTTATTGTTTTATATATGATGAGTTTCATGATGATTATAAGGTAGTAGTCATTATCTTTAATCTCGAACATGTCAGTTCAAATCGAGTTAAGGTAAAAATATATAGTCTAAGGAGTAATTATTGGAGAAGTGTTGATCCTAGTTTTCCTCCGAGTGGATGTTTGTGGAAAGTTTATGAACGGGAAGCTTAATTGGACTAATACTACTTTTGGTCTCGGATATAATACCACGGATATTAGTCGGAACATTGTTTCTATTGATTTGGCTGATGAGAAATGGGGAAAGGTAGAGAAGCCCTCCCATGGGGAAGGAGATATTGCTACCCAACTAGAAGTGTTGGGTAGTAATCTTTCTATATTTTGTTATAACAAGGGAAAGTATGTATATATTTGGGTTATGAAGGAGTACGGGGTTAAAGAATCTTGGACAAAGATGCTTAGCATCAACCATGTTGATAGTCCATATGTGCTTGATCTACCCTATTTCATGTCAAATAAAGGTGAAATTTTGGTTGGGATTGGACAAAGTTTCAAGATATACAATCCAAAGGATGTCTCGTTCAATCCAAAAATTATTAACTTTGATGGTTATCAATAGGCTACGGAAGTCTAGGTTAAAAGCCGAGCCTAGTTTCTCCTTTTCCATCGGAGGACCGAACTAGTGATGCAACAACAATACAGGCGAAAAAAGCTCAGATCAAGACAATCAAGTAACAAATAACTAGTAAGAGTTTCGCGATGCCTATTTTCCTCTGTGTGATTTAATTATATTTGTTATTTCAACTACAGAAATTGCATATGTACACGACATTTAGACCACATTGCTTTTGGATTTTGTTAGTCATTTTCCCTTATTAGAAAAGCACCAGATAATTTGAAATACTCCTTCATCAATGTTTCATATTTCGTGGAACGGATTTCACTTACCAATCTCTACCTTTAAAAGTTCTTTGAATATGTTCCCTACAAATTTTTCATACCGGTCTTTCTCTGTGTCATTTAGACACAACGTACCAAGTTCATTTTTGAACCAAAAAACTAACCATTTAGTACTCTGCTTTTAAATATCTAGCACGCGAATATTGGATGCTTGCAGGTACAACCAAGAAAAGACACACTTAAACTCCTATGTTTGTGACATGAGTGATATATCACCCCAGGAAACTATTTACATGCTCAATACAGATGCAACGATGGACAATAACATGAATTTTGTAGGAATGGACTATGGATTTTAGGATTTACTTTGTCAACGTCAATTACAGATGTTTTCTAAGCTAAACTACTTGCTCTCTTACATGGACTGACTATAATTTTTCCACATAATTTGTAGCCTCCGGAAGTTAATATTGATTGCCCAGGAAGTAGTAAATTTACTTTATAACACTAACATACACAACTCTTCAATTTGGATGATTGCATGTGGTTCCCCGGAGGCTGAGTACTCCAAAGGGTGATCCATATCACAGATAACATAATAGAGTATAGCTGATAGCTTACTATCATCCTTGGAAGATATTTTTACAATGACTTTGGGGACAGACCTGAGAACAAGGGTTGGATATACAAGTTTGTAAAACGTCATGTAGTGATATATTTATTTTTTCAATCACTAAATGTTAAAAAACACTCATTTCAAATATTATATTGATATGTATTGAATATACTAGTTTTTGGATACGCGTGTTGCACCTGTGTTTCGTGAGAATTTTCATAGATTTGTTGAAATAATTATAATTCTATGACAACATGTAGTGAGTAATAAAATGTAATAATTACTAATATATCTTTAAAATATGGAAAAAAGTACCACATAAGGAGTGTATTTTAATGTTTAAAATCAAGTTCTTTAAGCAACCAATAGTAAGTTTTGAATTTTGGTTAGTAGTTAGCAAACTTTCAATAAAGCCACAAATAATTAATCAATCAGAAATTCATAGAAAATTAAATTTAAAAAGTTTAATTAGATTAAAAATACAAAAAAAATACAATGTACTCATTTTCTCAAGACTTTAATCATACAATAAAGATGTAAAAAAAAATACAGAAACAGAACATAATTTTTTTGAGTTTTTGTCGAGTCTTTCTATCATAGTTGTCACGCCCCGAGGCTACCCCCTTGATGTAAACACGGGACTTAGGATCACGAGTGAACCCAAGCTAACCCTATTGGCATATCATGAGCATACTAAGATAAACTGAAATGAGAAATACTGTGCGGAAGCTTAAAACATGATATAAACTGAAATGGGGAATACCCAATACCATCTGAATATATAAATTGTGAGTTTAATGGCAACTGAAAGATCAAACACCAAGCTAAAAGTGAATCTAACTATGTCTTAATAAAAGCCTCTAACTGACTAGAGATGCTGGGACATGCCCCAACTAACTCTAGCAAAACTGAAACTGAAAGACTGAAAGTAAAAGAAAACATGTTTATCATCCTCGAAGAATGAGGACTCACCACTGATGATGTTGAGTACGGATCGGGAACCGATCTACACAAGATCTGAATGATGCGGGCCTGAACCTACATCACGAGAAGATGTAGCTCAGAGTATGCATTTGTACTTGAATGGTTCTGAGCATGCAGGATAGGCTAAAGATGAACAATATATACATAATTGAATAGAGCATACTGATTAATGATATAAGATGAACATGATCAATATACTAAACATACTGAATATGAAATAAACTGAATGCAATTACCAAGTACACAACATGTTGAGATTGAATACTGAAGTATAACTCAAGACCTGGTCAAATGCACTGAAGTCTGACTTATGGGAACTATTATTAACCGACATAAAACCATATGAGCTAAACGTGGAGTCCGATGTATATTCCCCATCCAGAGGACCCAATATACCTTGCCAGGGGAATAAAGGCATGACTAGCGTGATCACTAATTATGATGCCCAAAGAAGGGACTTACATACGGGGGCACGTAGTTCCGGGACTATGAGGGTGACTGGCCCTAGTCCAACTCGGTATTAAGCCTACTCCCAATAGAATGTATAAAATACATTATAACTGAAATAAACTGGACAGCTCGAGATTCTGACATGCTAACTTAGAATGCAACATTAAGTACTGATAATGAAACATTTGACAACTAATGCATGTATATTGGTATAAATTGACCTTGCAATTGTAATTCATGAACTAAACGAATCTACACAACTAGGATTCTGAATTTCATGCAAGAATTGAGCAACATAGTTACGAAAATGTAATATTCTGATTAGGATTAATCTAACAGCTAAATCACAGCAATAATCTAAAGTTCTAGAAACCCTCAGTCTAAACATAATGAATTCTAGGGACCTAATGGGTGAAAGGAACCCACTAGTGAAATCCCACATACCTGGTGACGAAATACACGGAGAAATCCTTTGATTTTGGGCTGAAACTTGAAAGAACCCTGTTGATTGTTCTAAGGAAAACTGCCACCTCTTTCTTCTTCTTTTGTTCTAAGCTTGAATAATTTTGGTGAATGGTCGATTAGGGTAAGTTCTGATTAAGTTTCTAGGCACAAACTGACCAAAACTACATAGTTTAGGGGTTAAACGATGTAGTTTAGGTGTCCAACACATAGGGGAAAAGACCAAAATGACCCCACTTAAAATCTGACGGGGCCCGACCACAGATGCAATGATGGCTGGCCAATGGCTACTGATTTTGGGGTCCTATCCACGAGCCCTACCACGGATTGTGTGGAGGACCATAAATGTCACCGTGGTCCCTCACTTGGGATCTGGTGGTCTGTTGGCTCAGGTCCACGGACCCTCTCATGGCTCGTCATCAAGACCACGGCCTGTGGAGGGCTTCGGGGTCTGATGTCAGATCTTGGGAGGTTCTTCCTCACTCCCATGAGCATTAGTCGGTCCGTGTGGGATCCACGTCCCGTGAAGGGACCTGTCCTGTGGTCCACCACTACTGGGTTGAGTGTGAACCATGGACAGGTCGATGGACCGTGGTTCCGTTCACGGTTCATGAACCCTATCGTGGTTCACCCACTTTCCTGTTGTTCTGGTCTGATCAGTTTTGAAGTGTTACAATATCTCCCCCTTGGGAACATTCGTCCTTGAATGAAGTCTAAACTAGCTGAGTATGGAGGAAAAGAGTTGCAACCCTACCATTAAGTACTAGAAACTAATTTCTGACCTAACTGAGTTCCAAGAACATGCAAATACGCTTATAATTCAAGACTAACTAAAAGAACATGATAATAAGATTGAATTTACAACAAGAGTAAACTGGGAGACTGGAGAGGAACTATTATCTCAATCTGGAATGGAATGAGAAGGAAAGAGATGAGGATACTTGGCCTTCATGGCTTCTTCTGCTTCCCAAGAAGCTCCCTCTACGGAATGACTCCTACACAAAACCTTAACTGAGGCGACTTCTTTGTTTCTCAACCTTCAAACTTGACGATCAAGAATTTCAACTGGCACTTCTTAATAAGTGAGACTATCCTTCACAGCCACACTTTCCAATGGTACAATCGATGTTGGATCACCCACACATTTCTTCAACAAGGAAATGTGAAAAACCGGATGGACTGCTCCTAGTTATGCTGGCAACTCTAACTCATAATCCACTTAACCAACCTTTTACAAGATCTTGTAAGGGCCTACATATCTAGGACTGAGCTTCCCTGTAACACCCCGTATCCAAAACAGACCAAAATGTAGATTTTGAGAAGTTGCAGGTGCAACTCACGGTTGCCATCCACAGACTGTAGGTCAGACCACGGCCCGTGCTAGTGTTCCGTGGTTCACCACTGCAACCCCTCCCCAACCTAACTCAGAAAAATTGGCTAAGTCTCGACCCACGGACAGACCCACGGTCCGTAGGTCTGACCACGGTCCGTGGTCTGTGTCTGTGAATCGAGGCCTCCTTTACCTAGCCTCTGACATGAACTACAGTCGACCAGCATGGACCTTCATTCGATCCACAGTCCGTAGGTCTGACCGTAGGTAAGGGTAAACAGCCAGTTAGCTAAAAATTGTTGATGGGTCAACTTCAGATGCTCATAACTTTTAGCACAAAAGGAATTATGTGTTCCATTACCTATTATATGATATATAATTGAATCCTCTTTTCAACGCCACCGAGTTTGCTAACATACGACCTCTGAGTGAAAAGTTATGCTCATTTTAGTGAAGCCCTATTGGGCAGACTTGATCGACGGACCGTCGATGGATTGACGGCCCGTCAGTCCAATCCGTCGATCACTCCGACAGCAATTAAGTCAAGGGCCTTTTGATCTTTTCCTATTTTGTTTAACCCTTAAGATACGTCATTTAGACCCTACATAATGAGATTTTAGTCAGTTTAAGCCTAGAAACATAACTAGAACTTACCTAAGTCAAATCATTAATCAAACTTAAAAGAATTAGAACGCTAAGAGGAGAAAGAAGTCAAGAACCCTAGTTCAAGAACGCAGCAAGGTTCCATCAGTTCCAGCCCAGAAATCAAAGGATTTCTCCGTGAAATTCGTCACCAGGTATGTGGGATTTCACTAGTGGGTTCCTTTCACCCAATAGGTCCTTAGTTTTCAGTCAGTTTCTTTATTCCCTTATTATGACTAGACCTAGGGTTTCTTGAATGTTAGAATTATTGGGTTCTTAGCTGTCAGAATGATCCAAATCAGATTAGTATGTTAATATTCAGTTTATTGCATGAATTCCAGAACCCTAGCTATGTATTTCTTTAGTTCTTCAATTACACATGCTAGGTCAGATGTTTCAGTTATTCAGTTATACATGCCTCAGTTATTAATGCATCAATATCAGTTTAATTGTTGCATTCTCAGTTTGCATGTTCAGTTTGAGCTATCCAGTATTTACAGAAATTCAGTCATAACCAGT
>JAJOOS010001336.1:0-30506 GCA_029582725.1 Solanum chiquidenum | reverse complement strand
TATATAATACCATATATGAACAGCCCATACTATACTAAACACAATTTTTATAATCATCTACTCAAAATCAATACACCCACTTTATGGTGAAATTTAGAGGATTTGAGAAAACATGGGTTCATGAGGATTTCTTTCTAAAAACCATTAATAATCATTAATAACAATATGCATCATCATTTAAAACCCTTTTTATGCAAGAACCCATGCTAGAATCGAAATTAGGACTTTAGGATTTTTGAAGAACTTTGAAAATACTTTGAATTAGCTCTTTGATTGAAAAAGAAATCAAAGATGAAGAGTCCCCATACCTTAATCATCAAGAACCAAATGAAATTGAAGAAGAAATCAATAGCCACCATCAACCCTAGCTTCATCTTTCATCTTGAGCTTCCATGGGGTTCTAGAGAGAACCATTTTGAAAGAGGGATTTTGATTTTTTTGAAGAATGAATTTTGGTCAATAAAAATGGCTTTGTAATTGCTAGGAAAGGAAAAGAATAATAGGAACTCAACTTAGGAAAAGAATTAGGGGCCCACAAAGTTAAACTTAAAAGTTTTCCCTAAACCCGTCTAAGCTCGTCCTTTTGGACAGTGCTTCACTATTTTGTGCATAACTTTTCACTCCAAGCTCAGAATTGGGCAAACTCGGTGGCGTTGGAAAGAGGACTCAGAGACCTTTAATTGGATAGGTAAAGGTCCACCTAATTAATTTTGAGCTAAAAGATATGACCATTTAAAGTTGACCCTTACAACTCACTAGTTCAAATGACTAGATTCCGGACGTCACGGTCATTTCTCATCATTTCATCAAGTTCTCAACTCCAAACTCACATGTGAGACTCTAGTTTCACTAGTTCGTTTTTAGGGTCATTACAGTGGGTCCACCACTAGCGTAGATCCCATCCGTTGGTGGCCCCTTTTGGGCAGTTTCTTAGGGGTTCGTTTTGGGTCCTCCTCAAGGACCCTTGGTTGGTCCTTGGGGAGTCATACCTTGACGTTTAACCCCTAAAACCTTCATTCTAAGTATCGGGAGTTATTTATGACTCTAATCCTTACGTTAAGCTCTAGTTTAGGCTACTAGTTTTACATTAGGCTATAGTGTAGTCTAGAAATTTTATGGAGTGTTACAACACTGGTTGCAACGGTGCCTAACAGCTGGTTCGTGGAGGGACAATACCATATTTACACCGATGCTCGCATGTTGAACGAGCACGAGAAAATGGCCCAACTAGTCATTTAGGAGCATCGGGTTCTCACAGGTCGCCTCCACACTGCACTAGACATCGAGGAGCTCTTCCGACGGCACAGATGTGAGTGGATGGCACGAAGCCCCACGATATACAGATAGGAGAAATTCCGGGAGTTTTATGCCTTATATTCTTCCACGGTCAGGAATTCCATCAGCAAACGGGTCAAGCCTGCGGCTCAGCCTCCACTTGTGGCCACACTAGTACGAAGGTTCCCAGTTGACATCTCCGAGACCACGATCCACCAATTTATCTATGGCCCAGTCAACACTTTGCCGATTAATACGACTTAGTATGACTATAATATAGGCATCATATAGAGTGGGGCATTTCAACGGAATGCCGACCAGAGGGAGTCTCTTTTGAAGTGGTTAGCCCGTCACATTCCTGATGATGGGGAGCGTGCCGAGTGAGTTCAGACTCCTAGCATGGGTATCAAGAAGGCTACACTGAGCTTCACTGCAAAGTTCTTCTAGTTGTTTGTCTGAAATCGAGTTCTCCCCAACTCAGGCAGACAATGTGGTCACATCGGACCGAGTCATGATGATCGGAGCCCTTCTAGCAGGTTTGGAGTTTGACTTTGCCTGCATCCTGATTGTTGAGATTCATGAGAGGGTCTTCAAGGCCACCACCACCCTGCGTTTCCCGCGTCTCATTTTCCAGTTCTACAGGGATTCTTCTATCCCCGTTTGGCATTGTGACCGGTTTCTTACTGCGACCAAGCCTCTGGATATTGGCCTCATTCGAGATGACGCAAACTTAGCTACCCCACGGAGAGAGCCACATATTGAAGTACCACCCTTGAGGGATGACCTAGATGCAGAAGTAGAGAGGATTTAGGCCGATGAATCCACTATTCCGACCCCATCAGCAAATGCTCCAGCTCCACCATCTCCAGCCACTAGCAAGGCCCCGAGCACCTCCTGAGTCACTCCCTCTTCTGGGTCCACTCCCATTCCTGTAGCTCGTGTTCTGAAGTTGAAGACCCAGATGACCACACTGCTGCAACATATTAGGCAGTGGATGCAGCGTTCTATTGAGCAGTGTGAGGCCAGGAAGGAGCAGTCGATGGACCAGAAGACTCAAACCGTTCATAAGTGACTAGATGCCTTTGAGTTGCGAGTCTTGGAGAGGCCGGCCCTGACTATTGATTTGACTACCTTCTAGATGGAGTTGGCCAGCCTTCGTGCTGATGTTGATACCCTTCTCGCCCCTCCCGAGTCTGCACCAGAGGTTGCCCCTACAGAGGAGGTTGATACTGTGGTGATGTCCTCCCTATTTGGCTATTCCATGGCACCATCAGACTCTTCCCGTGGTGCTGGGAAGCTCCCCCACTCCGACCGCACTGTCGACACTGACGAAGCCCGCTGATTGGGAAAGAAGGAGCGCCAACAGTTTGAGGAGGCTCAGAGGGCGTCTATACTGGATGAGGAGTTGAGACAGCAGTGGGCCTGTGAAGTGGATATTGGCCCATCTGGCTGAGTGAGCACTATTGAGGGTGCTATGGTAGTTGAAGAGAGCGCTATTGATGGCGTTCCTATAGTTGATCCAGTGGGCTCTGGGAAACCGAACCCACTCGATTCTTGAGAGGTCTTCGGCGCATATGCGCCACATGTTTACTTCACCCTATGCTTTACTTTTGATTTTAATGCATTGGGGACAATTGCACCTTATTTTGTTTCGGGTGGGGTAAATGGATTGTGAGTGATAGAGTGTAGTCTGAGTAACCCAAATTATAATCCTCTCTTGGGGTTTTCTTGCATGTGTTCTTTTCCCCCAAGAGACTGTTTTAATTTTTGTTGAACCGGCATGGTTAGGAATGTATGTGTAGAAGTAAGCAGAAAAATGAAAGCATGATGGCATAAAAAGCATGAAGAAATGATTCTCGTCCAAATATTTGAAATGTGCTAGATCTTTAGGCTTGATAAGTTGAATGTACTGGATCGCAATATGACATGATAAGGAAATGATTTGGCTTCATGACTGATGTTTAGAATCTCTATTCACGTAATCAACGACACAACTTCCAGTACGAGTGTCTACGATTATGAGATATTATAGTAACCCAACCAAGGGTTAGGGTCGTGTCCCAAGGGAGCGGTAGTGAAATAGTAGTTAGACTAAAATTTTATTCTAATTAGCTGTAGTTTGAGAGGTTTGCGAATAAAACAAAATAAATTCAATGGGTGACACAAAAGCGTCAAATATCGATGGGGGTTTTGTCACAAGATCAAATAAAAATAGTAAAATATAAAGGAAATCAAGTACGAGGAGGAGTTCTTGTGGTGTGACCGCAATACAAGTTGAGGTAAATAGTTGGGTGCATGCTTTCGATAGGAAATTTGCAAGATATTAGTGACTAGGCCAAGCTTTAGATGGAAATAAGTTCCCTCTAGGGCAACTTACCCCGTTTCAAATGCGTTCCTTTCGGACACCCATTTACCGCATGAAGACTAGCCTACGCCTTACCCCACTCACTCTCTCTAGATGAGTGTTAGGATATGGGACTAGGGCTCACCCTCTCAGGTTGAACCTCATGTCGACCCACTCCTTAGGCCATCAGTCTAGTGGTCTTGGTTTCGCGACCTCCCTCTCGGGCAAGCTGAAAACACATGGGTGGCTTTGTATTTGCAACTACAAACCCATTATATTAAACTACAACCACTAGGTGAAATCACCATTAAAATTCATCTAACCTATCAGCATGCAAGACCCAACAATAATATCAACACATATATGCTAAATCACACCCCAATAATGGGGGGTTTTAGCCACACATCAAAATATAAGAAATTATACCTAACATAATGTTGAAATTCAAGTGGGTATAAGAAATTTAAACCTTGATTTAAGCGAACGAAGAAGAATAGGGAAGACCCACTTCTAATTTGGGGAAGATGAACTCCTTTCTTTTTCAAATCTTCCAAAAAACCCTCCCCAGACTTAAAAAAATATCCAGTTAAAGTAAACAAATTACAATAATATTCCACCCCTCCTTAAACTAGTCAAGTGTTTAGTATTTATAGACTTCAAAAAATAGTGATGGTGGATCGCTCGGCGAGGTTTGTCTCGAACGCCGAATAACTCGGCGATTCTCTCTTTCTTCTATTTCATTGCCTTTTGTACCTAGCCTTCAGCATCTGTGCGTTCTGGATCATTAGGCAGTATACTTCTGATTCACGAAACTGATCAGCAAAGCTCCGACTGCTCCTTTAATTGCTTTTCGATCCACTTCCTTCAGGGCTCCGCGTACTGGAACAAAGGGCGAAGTAAGACCCTTCGGTGATTCGCCAAGTGGATTCGGCGATCCTCAGGTCTTCATTTTGTTGTTCTTTTCAGCCTCTTAATTCCTTTTTGCGAAGTAGTGTCCATGCTTTCCTTTAAACTTCAAATACCTGAAACTTAAAGGTTTTCATCAGATATTGAGATAAAATAAGCATTTGTGGACACAATTTCTATTAAAATATAGCCTTAAATGAGTCCAATTTGTGGACTCATCAACACTCCCAACTTAAACTTTTGATTGTCCTCAAGCAAACTCAAGTTCAGCTGTTCAAAAATGGTTTCGGAAACAGTGCTACACAAGACTCAATCATGAATGTACACAACAAGATTTCAAACTACTTATGCGAAGATTCAATTGTGTAGTCAAAGATTCAAGTTGTGACACACCATTACCAACGATTCTCATGTTCACAATACTTTCTACTAATGCAAGTTCAAGCTCAACGAAAGTATCTAAATTCCCTCACACAAAGAATGATTCCATTTTCACACTCATAAGTTAATCAATTTAATATCAAGAATCAGTTGCAACGCTCACACTCAAAAGGAGGAACACAATGCATGATTTCACCCATAGGTTTGCCCTTATTTTCCAATCGACTTTCGATTTGGCTTACTCAAGATCAAAAAGGTCTTTTCAAGGTTTGTTATGGGGCTGAGTGCATAGGCATGGTCATTTAGGCTCAGTGACTTCTTCATCCTCATGAGATGTGGTGTTCTCAAAACCTCCTTTTTCCTTTCACTTATCACTTTTTCTTCCAGTGCTTCTACTCCTTTTATTCACTCTCCATGTATTATTTGGAAACCCAATTTATTTTGCACTTTTATTCTAAATTATATATATATATATATATATATATATATTATTTTATTTTCTTTTAAAGGGTTCCCATTTTATTTTTCAATACCATGGGTTAGAGAGACTTTTTCTTGCACTTCTTGACTTCTCATTTTCCTTTTCACCACACCCCCAAGCCTAAGTTGGCTATTCACTAAACCACAAATCAAGAGGATTATAGGTTGTGGGTCAAGTAAGTTTTAGGGTTCATCAAGTTTCTTCCAAAGAAAGGTAAGGCTCAAGGGGTGTTCAAAAGAGTTTCACACACTCACAGGTAGGTCACAAAAGAGGTATATGTCAAATTTGGCTTACACTCTTTAAAGTTGCCTAAGATCATATCAAGAGCACACCTTTCTAAATCAATCAAACTAACGGGGCAAATTCTAGGTTTATTCATGCATAGTTCAAAGTAAGCTAATCACACAAGGCATCGACACTTGAGTCAAACAAGACTACACACTTTCGCTAGTGTGCAATGGTCATTACAAGAGAATCAATTCGATAAATGGCTAATCACAACGAGATGCAAAGAGTTCACATATTATCTATGCAACTTTATTTGGTCTCGTTGTAGCCGCACATTCATGTTCGTTCGATTAAGAGCACTATTCAAGTTATCAGTATTGATCGGAACTGAGACTTAAATTTTCAAAAATACAGCCACTTTTAACACAAGTGGTGGCAAAAAATTTTGAAAAACAAAAAAAAATCGGAAGGGTCAAAATTTGCATCAATTAAAATAAAAAAGAGGAGCCATGAGCTCAAACATCCACAAAGAGCAGTGTAAAAACAATTTTAAACCGAACAATCCAAATATATACAAAACAACACGAATATCAACACAAAAGGTGTGGGCCTCACCCCACCACAATTAAAAGACATTTGTCCTCAAATGAAAATGAAAGTAATTCAATAACATAAGACAAAGAGGGAGGTAGAGGAATGTCCTATTGATGCAGTCTCTCCATCTGTAGGTGCGGCATGTTCCTTCCTTTTTACGTCAGGTCTGACTCTATTTTCTGCTTCGAGTATGATCCTTCGATGATTTTAGCATTGAAAGAGGAAGGCAAAGTGGGGACGTTAGGCGATCCGCTAAGTGATTTGGCGAACTCTGCACAACTTTGCTACGCAATTCGTGATCCTATTTTCAACCCACTTTCTCGAATGATCTGTAGCTTCTTGATTCATTCTTGTGCATAAACAAGTCAAACAGAAGGAAAGACTAGCGTGATCAAGTATAACCCTTTTGCTGATATGGTGTTTCAAAAGCATACAAACTTGTCATCAATCACACAATATCTTCACTCGGGTGTCGTCTCTGTCCATTATCATCATATCAGCTCTGCATTTTGATTTCAAACTAAACTAAGAGGGTATTGGGGTGTTGTCGATTCTTCTATTGTGATGGCTACTCCAGAATTGACTATTATTAGGGGATTACGGATAGATAACAGTGCAAAAGTTTATAGATAAAACCCATTGTCGAACGCTGTCCGATTCATGCGCATCTGGTGTTCTCAATCGTGATCACCGAATTGTTTGGCGGGTCGCCAAGTAGCTTATTTTGCTAAATTCACAGAGCTCTCTAGAGATCTTAGGGGTTTAACAACGACCTTAATCGAGATCGCCAAAAGAATCGGTGATCCGCCAATGGTTACATCTTCTCTCTGAATTAATCAGAATCGTCAGTTCATGTTGGAATCCCAATGGCGGTCATCATCGAGATCACCAACACTATTGGTGATTCACTAATAATTTCTACCAACCACTGAGTTTTACAGGACCCAATCTGAAGACATCTAAAGTCAGTTGGCGGACAAAATCTGGGGCACCAAGTGTATCGGTGATTCGCCAACTGGGCCTGTTGGTCATCCCCCTGCACTTTTCAGAGCACCTTCCACACTGAAATCTGTAAAACCAACACACCATTATTCTACCGATACACAAAAAAAAGATAACAAAAGGTTTTGGGTTTCCTCCCAAACAGCGCCTTAGTTAACGTCGTGGCACGATGCAAGTCAACATTTATTCTTCATCCTCGGAGTCACCCATGGTGTAGTTATGTGAGTCCTCGGCAAATGGTGGGTATTGACCTGTCATCAAATGGCTTATACGAGCATCTTGCAGCTAAATAGTCATGGAGTTTACAGTGGTCATTTCATTTAGCATTTCAATGTTGTCTTTCATGTCATTCAACTTCTTGTCCTGTTCTTCGAGTTTTTGTTGAATGATTGAAAGGGCATCATCTTTTTGCACACCCCCATGCTTCTTTCCATGTTTGCACTCTCGAAGGGAGAAGTCCTTATCCCTCTCCCTGGCTTTTTCTTCCAATCTAATCACCTGTTTAGATAAAACATCTACTTGAGCCACCAGTTTGTTCCATTCGAATATCTTTTGAGTTTCTTTGCTGGCTTCGACCATGTTGTCAAGTAGTGTTGCAACAACTTCGTACGGTTGGTTGAGCATTCTGCCCTCGAAAAGGTGCTTAGTTATGGTTTTGTTTTTGGGTTCAAGACCCTGATAGAAGCAATTTATCAGCGTCTTATCAGGCATCCGATGAGATGGGCATGTTTGTAATATTGCTTTGAACCGCATCCACACTTCTGGAATTGTCTCCTCCCCTGCTTGTTTGAACATCAGTAGATTATCCATGAGGTTCAGTAGTTTCAGGAGAGGCTGATTTGTGTGATACCCATAGTGATTATCCATTCTTGTTTCCCTTCTTTGATCTGCAAACAAACAAAACAAAACTACAACTAAGATTAACTACATTTTCACGTGACACCACTCCCTGGCAGTGGTGCCATTTTGATGTTTAGAAATTTTATTCACGTATTAAATGATAACTTCCAGTACGAGTGTCTACGATCGTGAGATATTGTAGTAACCCAACCAAGGGTTGGGGTCGTGTCCCAAGGGAGCGGTAGTGAAATAGTAGTTAAACTAAAATTTTATTCTAATTAGTTGTAGTTTGAGAAGTTTGCGAATAAAACAAAATAAATTCAATGGGCGACACAAAAGCGTCAAATATCGATGGGGTTTTTTTCAAAAGATCAAATAAAAACAGTAAAATATAAAGGAAATCAAGTACGAGGAGGAGTTTTTGGGGTGTGATCGCAATACAAGTTGAGGTAAATAGTTGGGTGCATGCTTTCTATAGGAAATTTGCAAGATAATAGTGACTAGGCTAAGCTTTAGATGGAAATAAATTACCTCTCGGGCAACTTACCCCGTTTCAAATGTGTTCCTCTCGGACACCCATTTGTCGCATGAAGACCAACCAACGCCTTACCCCACTCACTCTCTCGAGCTGAGTGTTACGATATGGGACTAGGGCTCACCCTCTCGGGCTGAACCTCATGTCGACCCACTCCTTAGGCCATCAATCTAGTGATCTTGGTTTTGCGACCTCCCTTTTGGGCAAGCCAAAAATACATGGGTGGCTTTGTATTTCCAACTACAAACCCATTAAATTAAACCACAACCACTAGGTAAAATCACCATTAAAATACATCTAACCTATTAGCAAGCAAGACCCAATAATAATATCAACACATATTTGCCAAATCACACCCTAAGAATGGGGTTTTTTAGCCACACATCAAGATATAAGAAATTATCCCTAACATAATGTTGAAATTCAAGTGGGTATAAGAAATTTAAACCTTAATTTAAGCGAACGAAGAAGAATAGGGAATACCCACTTCTAATTTGGGGAAGATGAACTCCTTTCTTCTTCAAATCTTCCAAAAAACCCTCCCCAGACTTGAGAAAAATATCCAGTTAAAGTAAATAAATTACAATAATATTCCACCCCTCCTTAAACTAGTCAAGTGTTTAGTATTTATAGACTTCATAAAATAGTGTTGGCGGATCGCTCGGCGAGGTTAGTCTAGAACGCCGAATGACTCGGCGATTTGCTCTTTTTTCTATTTCATCGCCTTTTGTACCTTGCCTTCAGCATCTGTGCATTCTGTATCATTAGGTGGTATACTTCTTCTTCGAAAAACTGATCGGCAAAGCGTCGACTGCTCCTTTAATCGTTTTTCGATCCACTTCCTTCAGGGCTTCGCGTACTGGAACAAAGGGCGAAGTGAGACCCTTTGGCGATTCGCTAAGTGGACTCGGTGATCCTCAGGTCTTCATTTTATTGTTCTTTTCAGTCTCTTCATTCCTTTTTGCGTAGTAGTGTCCATGCTTTCCTTTAAACTTCAAATACCTGAAACTTAAAGGTTTTCATCAGATATTGAGATAAAATAAGCTTTTGAGGACACAATTTCTATTAAAATATAGCCCTAAATTAGTCCAATTTGTGGACTCATCAATGACTTAAGCTAAAACTTGAACTGGGTAATTAAATAATCTAATAATGAAACAATGTGCCAAGTGTGGGTGAGAAAAGCATGAATGTTCATACAGTGTGTGCTAATCTAGAACTTGCCCCGTTGGTCCTGCTAAAGATAATCTAGGCTAGAAGTTGGGAAATGATCATAGGCACTTGTTCAAATAAGTCCACTCAAGCCTAAAATGATCTAACCAAATGAAACAAATGTTCGCTTTGATCCAAATGTTTGAGCCTAATATAGACCAATTATTTCAATTCACCTAACTCACCTTCCCTAAAATAAATATTTTGGCACAGGTCCCTCCTTTGACATGTGCACCTTAACTTAGGCCAAAAGCCTAAGTTGAGGGTGGCTAATTCAAAAAGTTACCGGCCCTGGTTCGACATTGGATATTGTGCGCCTCAACTCATGCAAAATACATAAGTTGAGGGTGGCTATGAAAAAGAAAACCAAAAGGAAAAAAAGGGTATGAAAAGATTTTTGTGTAGAAGAAAGAAAAAGATAGAAAAGAGAATATGTGACTATAGTCAACAGAAACAAAAAGAAGAATGGCAAAGATGCTGAAAAACAAAGAAAAATAAAGTGAAAGAAAATAAGAAAGTGAAAAATATGAGCTATAAAGTCAAAAGTCACATCTGTGTTGACAAGAGTCAAGGGAAAGAAAATACAATGAAAGGATGTCAAAAAAATAGGTTGAGAAAAGAGGTGAAAAGCTAATGTAATGTCAAGGAGGGAAGAAAGTCACTAAAAAGTACCTAAATGTACCATACATGACCCTGAGCCTATGTTACAAGCTAATAAAGTCCTATAGTGATCCTAGCAACTAGTTTGGAGTGTCTAAGCATTGAAAATAAGGATAAGCCTATGGTATTGAGCACTAACTATACGTGAATTCACTTCTAAGCGTGAGTGTTGAACGAATCCTAAAATTTGAAAGCCATAATTATTGTGTGTGAAAAAGGATTTCTTTTAAAGTGAGGGCACTAGTTACATTGTTGGAGAATTGATACCTTGGTGATTGTGAAAAGTGTATATTGTGAAGTCTGTTGGTCGATCTATGTCATGTCTTGATCCGTATGAGTAAGTTTGTTGAGTCTAAATGAAAAGATTTGCACTAAGGAAATGGAATAGATTGAAAAGGCCATGTGTTTGCTTGAGTTTGTATGCCTGCTTCAACACAAGTGTCGTTTAGAGTTTTAGTGTGTCGCTTGAGGACAAACAACAAGTTTAAGTTGAGGGTGTTGATATACCGTGAGTTTACGGTATTTTTGATGCATTTCACTTAGAAGTTGTGTGTGTCTAGGGCTATATTGTACTAGAAATGATGTGTTTTGTATTATGTTTGTAGGAAATAAGTTTGGCATGCAGTTGATGGAGATGATAGCTGAAATTATGCAGAAGGAGCCACCCACGAAAGTGATCCACGAATCATAGGTCCTGTGACGGACCGTTGTTGGGCAGACATAGATGGAGCATCATGGAATTTTGACTAAGTGTGGAACTACGGAGCAACTGATAGACCGTAGGTCGACCTACGGGGTGTCCTGCACATCCGTCGATGGATTTAGAGAGTTGAAGTTCCAATACCTTATGAAAAATCCTAATTGTGGAGCCACGAAAGGGGACCTATGGACCGTAGGTCGACCCACGGTCCATATGTTGGAGTCGTCAACTGATGTCGCGTTCCAGACATCTTATTTCCTTGTTTTGTTTCCTTTTTATTTAGGACTTGTTTTCTATAAATATTAGTTATAAACCTTATTTTTGGGGGTGAGACAACATTTTTTACTTTTAGTTCTTTATATTTTATGGAATTAACTTGCAAACTTTAGCAATTTGATTTCCGGATTTCAATTTATAAGATTTTCACTTTGAAATTCGATTGGAGATTTCGGGGTTCTTCTACTCTAATCGTAAGTTCATGAATTCTTTTTATCAAAATATGAATTTTATTCTTTCAAGAATGAGTAGCTAAATCCACAACTAGGGTCGTGGGAACCATGAGCGATTAACAACATATGAATAATAATTAAGTAATCCTTGAATAGTGTTTATGCATGTATTGGTAATTTTTTTGCTTAGAAGTCCTTTTAACGGTTGCAAACGTTAGAACATGCCTCGTTCCTACTTGTCGGACCAAGGAGCTAAAGAATGAGAAAATAATTAACAACAGAGATTTAGTGAATGCTATCTAATACTCTAATGTTAGTTGTTGCGAGGGTGTAAACTAAGCCATACATTGATTTGATGTCTAATCTGAGGTAAAGGTAAGGGTTAGTAAAGTATACACTCGTAGCCAGACCAAGGTTCATAGTGAAATTCCCTATTTTGAGTGCCAATCACTTAGGGATACCTATCTTACCAACTTTGCATGTAAAACACTAGGAAAGGATTATAATTATTAGGATAACTGCGTTAAAATCTTATGGGGAATACATACACCCTAGTTTCTCTCTCATATTGATAACTTAAAGTTTGAATCCTGCTTGCTTGTTACTTAATCAAGAATTTGTTACTTTCTTACAAACACCCCCCCCCCTCTTTAATTACTTGTCTCGGAAATAGTTTGACAAAATAGGTATAATAGTGAGTTAAGTTCAAGTCTGAACCATATTCCTCGTGGGATGGACCCCAACCTACAAGTTGGGTTCTTTACTTGATAACGATCGCTTATACTTCTTTAGGGAGGTGTAATTTGAGCGTATCAACTACACTATGTTGAACATCATACTTCTTAAACAATGTCCTGAACAACTTATTACAAAAGTGAGAACCTCCATCGCTGATAATCACCATTACAGTACCAAATTTGGAGAAGATATTTCTTTTAAGGAATGCGGTGACACTCTTTCCTTCATTGTTTAAATTGCAACAACTTCAACCCATTTTGACATAGTCAACCACAACAAGTATGTACACCATCCCATTCAAACTCACAAATGGACTCATAAAGTCAAGGCCCCATACATCGAATAGTTCAATCACCAAATTGGAGTAAGTGGGAGTTCTTACTTTCTTGAAATACCTCATTTTATTTGACAATGATCACAATAATTGATGAAATCATGAGCATCTTGGTGAATGGTAGGCAAGTAATACCCACACTAAAATATTTTGTAGGTAGTTCAGATACCACTATGATGACAACCAACATGATATGAATGACAAGCTTCCAAAATACTCATCATCTTGTATGCAGGGAAGAATAATCCCATTAACACAGACACAGAAGATGTATGGCTTTTCCCATAAAAAATTCTTCACATCATACATGAATTTTCTCCTTTGGTGAAATGAAAAATTCAAAGGTACCTGTAACACTCCAGAAACTAATAGGCTAAACTAGATCTTAACGTGAGGGTTAGAGTCGTAAATGTACCTCTCCATACCTAAAAATATAGGGTTTCATGTTAGAATGCCAAAGTACGACCCCCAAGGACCAACCATGGGTCCTTGAGGAAAACCCTTAGAAGGCTGCCTAGCAATGACCCACGGAGGTGACCCACGCCTCGTGGGTCAGCCCACGCCCCGTGGGTGAGGGGGTCATGGGTCAAGCCTGAAAAAACAAGCATCAGAACCTCAACCCACGGTTTACCAATATGCCACATGGGTCCATCCACGGACCATGGTTGTGGGGTCATGGGTGAGGCCTAAAACTGCGTTTTGGCAGTTACACTTAAGGGCATTATGGAGATTCCTGGTTTTAATTAATATTAAGTGAAGTCATTTTACACTAAATTAGACTAACTATATAAGGTTTTATGTCACAAAATTAAGGAATCCAAGCCATTATTCTAAAAAAATCCCAAAAGAACTCATCCTCTCCAAATATTCTCTCACTAGAACTTCAAGGAAGAAGAAGAAGAAGGAAGTTGGAGATAGGGTTTGAAGGAGCAAGATTTTCTACCCAAATTATTTGGAGATTCATAACTAAGGTATGGTAGCTAATTCATCCATGGATAGATTCATCCATGGAGTCCCTCCAAAACTCAATTTCAAAGATAGAAATTCCCCAAAACCTAGGGTTTGACTACAAGTCATGGATTCCTTTCAAAAATTGTTCTAATGCTTTAATTACTTTATATTATGATTGAATTGATGATTTATTATGGTTTTATGTTGAAATCCCCCAAGAATCCATGAAATCCCCATATTTTTAATTTATGACTTTGTGATGTGGGTAAATTGATGAAAGAAGGATATTGTGATATTATGCTTGTAGTAATTGAGTTAATTGAATCATGTTATTATCCATGTCTAATGTAGTAATTCTAGACGTGTTGATGGAATATGATCTATTGTCCTTGAAGGGCAAAGTATGAGAATTATGCATGATTATGAGATTTATGTATATGCTTTAAGAACACTTTGAGAGTGAAGTGATTATGATTATGATCTAGTTGTTGTGTTGTTGGAAGGTTATCCTCATATACACACCTATGTATGAATATGATATGATGTGAAAGGTTTTCTCACAAAATGATGATTTTAAGGTTGAAAGGCTATTCTCACCTATTGAATATATGAGTTATAGTATGAGTTATGCTGGATTGAGTGTCAAGACATTCTTCCGTGAATATGAACTTAAGTCAAGACTTAATATGAACTCCATGGGAATTAATGCTTAGCACCAAGTGGATATGAATATGAGATGGAAGATTCTACGATAGTTGAGTCTGGCTTCCTAATGAAAAGTTTTACACTAGTTGAGTTCGGATTTCCACATGGGTTCCTTTTACCTTAGTTGAGTCTGACTTCCCAAAGTATGTATCTTATGAGAAGGAAACCTTTTACCTTAGTTGAGTCTGGGTTTCTGGTAGAAACCTCCTTATCCCATAAACTATGTTGTATTTAGCTAGTGGATCCACATAAGCTAAGAGTATGGTTCTATCTTAGGCAAGTAGGACAACCCATTTTCGGTGTGGGGTAGACACCAGATTCCATGGTAAGCTCACATGGTCTATGTCGGTTAAGGCTTATTCCTCATTATGATAGTATGAACAAGAAGATGATTTATGAACTATAGTAACTCAAGAAGCTTTACTCAGTATGGGTAAGATTATGGGGTCTTATTCATGCATTGCACAGGTAAGCTTTGAGGGTATCTATGAGTTGTTCCTCTTATGGTATGATGATCTATGAGTTTATTATGCTTATGACTTGTGTTTTTCCATTATCTTCAAATGGTGCTTTAACTTAGTAAATTGCATGCATTCAACTAAAGTGTCCCTTTTAGCATGTTTTCATGATTTTGATGCATGGCTATCATACTTAGTGCATTTTTGTTCTAACCCATATTTTCCTACATTTTCCCTAAGTGTAGGGTCCGGTTCTCAAGGTGGTCATCATTGTGTCTAGAACTTGGATTTACTCATTTATCCTTGCTTGTTGGTAAGTCCTCCTGATTCGAGAATAGATTTTTCCATTTAGTAGTTTCATTCTTGTATTTGACTTTTGGATTATGTTGTATGGGCTGTGACCCTATTTGATTCAAGTATTGTAATAGATGACTAATTGAGACAACTCTAGACTTCCGCTTTCCTTAATTACAATCTTGGACTTGAAATGCATTTTTACTCTTTAGTGATCTATGCTTATGTTATGATATGCTAAGGGGCTTACATGGTGATTTTTGGGGTTTCATGTGCCTTGTTACATCTAGGGGGTACCCTTGGGTCGTGACAGTACCACATCACTCACCAAGTAATTAGCGAGATCTACGAACCAAGGGATAAGATCATAAGAGACTACCAAAACCTTTTCTTCTGGAAACGTATCATCTATCTCAACTCTATCGTCCAACTTTAACATTGTTTTTTCTTCCAATCTGGATAAGTGATCAGCAACTTGATTTTCAGTCCCTTTCCTATATTTTACTTTGAAGTTGAACTCTTGCAACAACAACACCCATCGAATTAGTCTTGGTTTAGCATCCTTCTTTGTCATAATGTATCACAAAGTTGCCTGGTCAGTGTGTGCATAGTGACCTTGGTGCCAAGAAAATAGGATCTAAACTTCTCGAACGCGAAGACTACAACAAGGAATTCTTGTTTGGTGATTGTGTAGTTCTTTTGACTTTGTGGTAATGTCATTTGGGTTGACTAATGCTCCGGCGACGTTTATGGACTTGATGAATAAAATGTTCAGGCAATACCTATACATATTTATGATTGTGTTTATTAATGATATCTTGATCTATTCTAGGAGTGAGAATGAACATATGGACCATTTGAGAATTGTGTTGCAACTTCTTAAGGACCAACAACTTTTTGCAAAGTTTAGCAAGTGTGAATTTTGGTTAAGGTTTGTAGCTTTCCTTGGTCATATTGTGTCACACAAGGGTATTGAGGTAGATCCTAAGAAGACAGATGCAGTCAAGATTTGGCCTAGACCTCTCACTCCTTCCGATATTAGAAGATTTTTTGGGTTTGGCCGGTTACTATAGGAGGTTTGTTGAGGGGTTTTCCTCCATTGCTTCTCCAATGACGGTATCGACTAAAAACAAAGTTAAATTTGAGTGGTCAGAGGCTTGTGAGAAAAGTTTCAAAGAGTTGAAAGATAGACTTACATCCGCTCTGGTGTTGACCTTCCCAAAAGGTACAAATGGTTTTGTGGTATCAAGGAGTGAGAATGAACATATGGACCATTTCAGAATTGTGTTGCAAGTTCTTAAGGACCAACAACTTTTTGCAAAGTTTAGCAAGTGTGAATTTTGGTTAAGGTTTGTAGCTTTCCTTGGTCATATTGTGTCAAACAAGGGTATTGAGGTAGATCCTAAGAAGACAGATGCAGTCAAGATTTGGCCTAGACCTCTCACTCCTTCCGATATTAGAAGCTTTTTTGGGTTTGGCCGATTACTATAGGAGGTTTGTTGAGGGGTTTTCCTCCATTGCTTCTCCAATGACGGCATCGACTAAAAACAAAGCTAAGTTTGAGTGGTCAGAGGCTTGTGAGAAAAGCTTCAAAGAGTTGAAAGATAGACTTACATCCGCTCTGGTGTTGACCTTACCGAAAGGTACAAATGGTTTTGTGGTATCAAGGAGTGAGAATGAACATATGGACCATTTCAGAATTGTGTTGCAAGTTCTTAAGGACCAACAACTTTTTGCAAAGTTTAGCAAGTGTGTATTTTGGTTAAGGTTTGTAGCTTTCCTTGGTCATACTGTGTCAAACAATGGTATTGAGGTAGATCCTAAGAAGACAGATGCAGTCAAGATTTGGCCTAGACCTCTCACTCCTTCCAACATTAAAAGCGTTTTTAGGTTTGGCCGGTTACTATAGGAGGTTTGTTGAGGGGTTTTCCTCCATTGCTTCTCCATTGACGGCTTTGACTAAAAATAAAGCTAAATTTGAGTGGTCAGAGGCTTGTGAGAAAAGCTTCAAAGAGTTGAAAGATAGACTTACATCCGCTCTGGTGTTGACCTTACCGGAAGGTACAAATGGTTTTGTGGTATATTGTGACGCTTTTAGAGTGGGGTTGGGATGTGTCCTTATGCAAAATAGTAAAATGATTGCCTATGCTTCAAGGACCCTTAAAGTCCATGAGAAGAATTATCCTACCCATGATCTTGAATTAGCGGCGGTGGTATTTGCCTTGAAAATATGGAGACATTACTTTGTATAGGGTCCATGTGGATGTTTTCACTGATCACAAGAGTCTTCAATATGTGTTTAGTCAAAAGGACTTGAATCTTCGTCAATGAAGGTGGTTAGAATTATTAAAGGATTATGACATGAGTGTCCTTTACCACCCCGGCAAAGCTAATGTTGTAGCGGCTTCAATCTTCGTCAATGAAGGTGGTTAGAATTATTAAAGGATTATGACATGATTGTCCTTTACCACCCCGGCAAAGCTAATGTTGCATAGGATGCACTTAGTAGATTGTACATGGGTAGTGTGGCTCATCAAGAGGATGAAAAGAAAGAATTGGTTCGTGAGGTACAGAGACTGGACCGACTAGTTGTCCAACTAGTGGATTCCACCAAGGGTGGTGTCATGGTCCATAATGGTTCCAAATCATCCTTTGTGATGGATGTGAAGTCTAAATAAGAACTTGATCCTATAATAGTTGAGTTGAAAGTGTCGATACTCAAGAAGTCCGTTGAGGCTTTCTCCCAAGGGGGATATGGGGTTCTTAGGTACCTAGGTCGATTATGTGTTCCAGATATTGATGGTTTGACAGAACAAATTTTAGAGGAAGCTCATAGTTCTCGATATTCTATTCATCCGGGAGCCACCAAGATGTACTATGATCTACGGTAAGTCTATTGGTTGAATGGTACGAAGAGAGATATTGCGGAATTTGTAGCCAAATGTCCTAATTGTAACCAAGTTTAGGTTGAGCATCAAAGGCCGGGAGGCTTGTCCCAAAATATAGGTATTCCCACTTGGAAGTGGGAAGATGTAAATATAGACTTTATTGTGGATTTGCCTCGCACTCGAAGGCAACATGATTCTTTTTGGGTCATTATAGATCGGATGACAAAATCAGCCCACTTCATTCCTGTCAAGGTTTCTCATTCAGCGGAAGACTATGTCAAGCTGTATATAAGAGAGATAGTGAAGTTGCATAGAGTTCAACTATCTATTATTTCGAATCAGGGTACTCAATTTACTTCACACTTTTGGAAGTCATTCAAAAAATGGCTTGGTACTAAAGTTAAGATTAGCACGGATTTTCATCCCCAAACCGATGGGAAAGCGGAGCGTACCATCCAAACATTAGAAGATATGTTGAGGGAATGTTATAGATTTTAAGGGTAATTGGGATGACCACTTGCCATTAATAGAGTTTGCCTTTAATAATAGTTATCACTCAAGTATCGGTATGGCTCCCTTTGAAGCCTTGTATGGTAGGAGATGTAGGTCTCCGGTTGGTTGGTTTGAGATAGGTGAAATTTCTCTTATTGGTTCCGAATTGGTTTATGAAGCTATTGAGAAAGTTTGGCTCATTAGAGAGAGATTGCGGACGACTCAAAGTAGAAAAAAGTCTTATGCCAATGTGAGAAGAAGGGGTCTAGAATTTGAAGTTAATGATTGGGTCTATTTGAAAATCTCACCTATGAAGGGTGTGATGAGATTTGGCAAGAAAGGGAAACTTAGTCCCCGGTATGTAGGCCCATATCAAATTTTGAAACATATTGGGAAAGTTGCCTATGAGTTGGATTTGCCAAATGAGTTGGCTCTGATTCATCCGGTATTTCATGTTTCTATGATTAAGAAGTGTATTGGAGATCCGACATCCATTATTCCCCTAGAAGGGTTAGGATTTGACAAAAGTCTTTCATATGAAGAGGTTCCGGTAGGGATCCTAGACCGGTAAGTCAGGATATTGAGAAACAAGGAAATAGCTTCCGTGAAGGTTTTATGGAGAAATAATTTAGTTGAGGGTTCTACTTGGGAGGACGAGGCCGATATGAAGTCCTGATATCCTCAGCTCTTTCCTTCTACTCCTATTCAACCATTAGGTAAGTAGTTCCTCTTGAGTTTTAGCATTTTGGGAGTCATGTGTGTTAGATGCGTTTTTCCATGATTTCCTTATGCTATGCATGTTCTTGAGAAATTCATGTTTAGTAAGAAAATGAGTTTTCATGATTTCATGTTGTTGTGCATTTAGTATGAGGTACCTATTTGACTTCATGAGATGAGTTGATGAACATGATTTAGTATGCTTTTGAGAGTAATTGCAGATTGGCTCCATGATATTGTGTTGAGCATGCTTTTAGTAGGAGAAGGTAGTTCCTCCTATGAATATGAGAAATGTTGAGTTTCATGCATAATGGGTTGTTAGATGTAGTTCCTACTTCCTTGTGTTGCATTGATTATATTTTAGATAGATTTGAAGTTTCCTCCTTTGAATTGTGCATTATTTTGATGTTTCATGCATGTTGGGATGCTAGTTTTGAGTCTTTAATTCCGTAAGGTGTCTAGATCATCATTCAAGGATGAATGTTCCCAAGGGGGAGATATTGTAACACTCCGGAAACTAGTAGGCTAAACTAGAGCTTAACGTGAGGGTTAGAGTCGTAAACGTACCTCTACATACCTAAAAGTATAGGGTTTCGTGTTAGAACGTCAAGGTACGACCCCCAAGGACCAACCATGGGTCCTTGAGAAAAACCCTTAGAAGGTTGCTTGGCAGTGACCCACAGAGGTGACCCACACCTCGTGGGTCAGCCCACGCCCTGTGGGTGAGGGGTCGTGGGTCAAGCCTGCAAAAACAGGATTGAAAACCTCAACCCACGGTTCACCAGCACGCCATGTGGGTCTATCCACGGACCGTGGTCGTGGGGTCGTGGGTGAGGCCTATAACTGCCTTTTGGCAGTTACACTAAGGGGCATTATGGGGATTCCCAATTTTAATTAATATTAAGTGACGTCATTTTACACTAAATTAGACTAACTATATAAGGTTTTTAAGTCACCAAATTAAGACATCCAAGCCATTATTCTAAAAAATCCCAAAAAAACTCATCTTCTCCAAAAATTCTCTCTAGAACTTCAAGGAAGTTGGAGCTAGGGTTTGAAGGAGAAAGCTTTTCTACTCAAATTCTTTGGAGATTCATAGCTAAGCAATGGTAGCTCTTCATCCAGGAGTCCCTCCAAAACTCAATTTCAAAGATAGAAATTCCCCAAAAGCTAGGATTTGACTCCAAGTCATGAATTCCTTTCAAAAACAATTCTAATGCTTTAATTACTTTATATTATGATTGAATTGATGATTTATTATGGTTGTTGAAATCCCCCAAGAATCCATGAAATCCCCATATTCTCAATTTCTGACCTTGTGATGTGGGTAAATTGATGAAAGAAGGATATTGTGAGATTATGCTTGTAATAATTGAGTTAATTGAATCATGTTATTATCCATGTATAATGTATTAATTCTAGACGTGTTGATGGAATATGATCTATGGTCCTTGAAGGGCAAAGTATGAGAATTATGCATGATTATGAGATTTATGTATATTGCTTTAAGATCACTTTGAGAGTGAAGTGATTATGATTATGATCTAGTTGTTGTGTTGTTTGATGGTTATCCTCATATGCACACCTATGTTTGAATATGATATGATGTGAAAGGTTTTCTCACTAAATGATGATTCTAAAGTTGAAAGGCTATTCTTACCTATTGAATCTATGAGCTACAGTATGAGTTATGTTGGATTGAGTGTCAAGTCATTCTTCCATGAATATGAACTTAAGTCAAGACTTAATATGAACTCTACGGGAATTAATGCTTAGCACCGAGTGGATATGAATATGAGATAGAAGCCTTTATGATAGTTGAGTCTGGCTTCCCAATGAAAGGTTTTACACTAGTTGACTCTGGCTTTCCAAATGGGTTTATTTTACCTTAGTTGAGTCTGGGTTCCCAAAGTATGTTTATCATGAGACGAAAACCTTCTACCATAGTTGAGTTAGGGTTTCTAGTAGCAATCTCCTTATCCCATAAACTATGTGCCCTCATAGGTATTTAGCTAGTGGATCCACCTAAGCTAAGAGTATGGTTCTACCTTAGGCAAGTAGGAGAACCCCTTTTTGGTGTGGGGTAGATACCGAATTCTATGGTAAGCTCATATGGTCTATGTCGGTTATGGCTTATTCCCCATAATCATAATTGTATGAATAAGAGTATGAATGATGAGTTGTAGTTACTCAAGAGGCTATACTTAGTGTGGGGGAGATTATGAGATCTTATTCATGCAGTGCACAAGTAAGCTTTGAGGGTATGTATGAGATGTTCCTCTTATGGTATGATGATCTATGAGTTGATTATGCATATGACTTTTGCTTTTCCATTATCTTCAAAATGATGCTTTAACTTAGTAAATTGCATGCATTCAACTAAAATGTCCCTTTTATCATGTTTTCATGATTTTATGCATAGTTATCATACTAAGTGCATTTTTGTAGTAACCCATATTTTCCTACATTTTCCGTAAGTGTAGGGTCCGGTTCTCAAGGTGTTCATCATTGTGGCTAGAGCTTGGATTTACTCATTTCTCCTTGCTTGTTGGTGAGTCCTCATGATTCGAGGATATATGTTTCCATTTAGTAGTTTCATTCTTGTATTTGACTTTTGGATTTTGTTGTATGGGTTGTGACCCTATTTGATTCAAGTATTGTATTAGATGGATAATTGAGACAAGTCTAGACTTCTTCTTTCCTTTATGAAAATCTTGGACTTGAAATGTGTTTTTACTCTTTATTGTTCTATTCTCATGTTATGATATGCTAGTGGCATACATGGTGCCTTTCAAGGTTCTATGTGCCTTGTTACGTCTAGGGGGTACCCTTGGGTCGTGACAGTACCACATCACTCACCAAGTAATTAGCGAGATCTACGAACCAAGGGATAAGATCATAAGAGACTACCAAAACCTTTTCTTCTGGAAACGTATCATCTATCTCAACTCTATCGTCCAACTCTAACATTGCTTCTTCTTCCAATCTGGACAAGTGATAAGCAACTTGATTTTCAGTCCCTTTCCTATAATTCACTTCGAAGTTGAACTCTTGCAACAATAACACCCATCGAATTAGTATTGGTTTAGCATCCTTATTTGCCATAATGTATCACAAAGTTGCATGGTCAGTGTGTGCATAGTGACTTTGGTGCCAAGAAAATAGGATCTAAACTTCTCGAACGTGAAGACTACAATAAGGAATTCTTATTTGGTGACTGTGTAGTTCTTTTGAGCAATATTAGGGCTTTCGTCACATAGTATATGAGATAAAGAATCTTCTCACGCCTTTACCCTAACAACATGCCAAGCACCACCCACTCACATCACATACAACTTCAAATGGTTGTCCTCAATTCAATGAAATAATGATAGGTGATGAGATCAACTTCTCTTTCAAACCTTCAAACTCCTACAAACAAGCATCATCACTTAAACTTTATTTCCTTCTCAAGTAACTTGCATAATGGGTGCACTGGCTTGGAGAAGTCTTTGATAAATCGTTGGTAAAACACGGATGTCCCAGAAAGCTTTTAACATCCTTCACAAGGGTAGGTGGGGGAAACTTTTCAATCGCCTTGATTTTTGCTTTATCAACTTCAATGCCTTTTTGAGAGATTCGATGGCCAAGAACTATGCCCTTTTTCACCATGAAGTGACACTTCTCCCAATTTAACACGAGATTGCATTCTCCACACCATTTTAGAACATCACCTAGGTGGGCCAAGAAATCATCAGACGAGTAACCTACAATAGAAAATACATTCATGAATACCCTAATAGTGTCTTCCACCATATCTGAGAAGATAGACATCATGCAACAATGAAAGGTCATTGGTGCATTCCACAACTCGAACGAACTCCTCATGAAAGAAAATGTCCCATAGGATCAACTGAAAGTGGTCTTATCTTGGTCTTCCGGATCTATATAGATCTGATTGTAGCGTGAATACCCATCTAGAAAAAGTACCAACCTTTACCAACAAGACAATCTAACATTTGATCCATGAATGGCATTGGGAAGTGATCCTTCTCTGTCCAAGCATTCAACTTGCGATGATCTATGCATACTCTCCAACCATTAACCATCATCATTGGTATAAGCTCATTCTTTGGGAACCACGATGATTCCTCCCTTCTAAGGCACGCATTGAATAGGGCTCACCCAATTATTGTCATCAATTGGATAAACCACTCTAGCATCCAACCCCTTGATGATTTCCTTTTTTACGACCTCTTGCCTAGGTTGATTTAGTCTCCTCTAGTGCTCAATGCCCGGTTGCAACCAAGCATAGGTTAGATCTTATAAGAACAAATGCTTGGTGGAATGTCTATGATGTCACCAATAATCCATCCAATCGCCCTCTTTAAATGCCTCAACACCGATACCAAATCCTTTACTTTCCCTTTAGTTAAATTAGCATCAGTTATGACTGGCAAAGTATTGTTTTGGCCTAAAATTACATACCTCAAAAGAAATGTAAATCAAGAAATAATGGACTAATGGTGCAATAACAAAAATTAGTGTAATCTAAAAGTCTTATTCCCTAGCAACGACGCCAAAATTTGATATGCTCAAAGTACACCTCCCTAAAGAAGTATAAGCGGTCGTTGTTCAAATAAAGAACCTAATAGAGGTTAGGTTCGATCCCACGAGTAATGAGGTCTACACTTCGCCTAATCTATTGTTAGTCGTACTCTTAATCCAGTTCTTTCCGTAAGAAAGAGAGGTTTCGTAAAACAAAAGCTTAAATGATGATTTCAGTAGCATGCAACCAAGTAAGCAGAAGTGAATGTTTTGTAAAATCAATAGAAGATAAAACTAGTGTATAAGTGTTCTCCACAAGTCCTTAACACAGTAAACCTTCCAGTAGTAACCTTGTCTAGTGTCCAACATGGAAAGTTGGTAACTTAGGTATCTTTTAAGTGGTTGGTCGCCCAAATATGGAATTTCACCATGCAACTGTGGCCAGTCTATGGGTGTATGCTTTACTAACCCTTACCCTTGACCCTAGATTAGCTATCATTGGTCTGTTTAAGCTATTAGATGAAGTTTGTAGCCATCAAATCATCGTTATTTAATCTATTTTCTCATTTGTTACCCCTCGGTCAGGCAAATAGGAATAAGGTGAGTTCTAACATGTGACCTCGTTTAAAAGTAGTTAAAGCCAAGAGATCAACAATACATGCATAAACAGTATTCAAGAATTACAAATTATTCGGTCTAGTTTGTTAATTCCTCGTGGTTCCCACAACCCTAGTTGTGGATTTAGCTACTCATGCTTGGGTGATCACAATTCATATAAATGTTGTTAAAATAAATCATGAACTTACAATTAGAGTAGATAAATTTTGGAATCTTGAATTGATGAATAAAAGATTGCAATATGAACCAACGATTTAAAGAATTAAAATGGAAAGTGTTTCACAAAATTTATTCTCAGAAAACAAAAACAAGGTTATCTACTTTCTAACCATAAAAACGGATAACAAAAGACTATAGACATCCAATCCTAAATACAGTAGTCTAACAAAACAATGGAAAAATATTATTTTGATAGTCATTTTTACGATTAGATTCTACGAATAGTAGGAACCTTTCGTCAAAACAACTTCCTCTTTCAATTTTATGGACTTTTCTATAGGCAAGGCTACGAATCCTAGTCCTTGTACTGGGGCTTAAAACTTTAATATTTTCTACGAATTGGACCTACGGCTCGTAGAAGTTCCTACGACTCGTAGTCCAGTCTCGTTGCCCAACACTAAGCTCCACGACTCATCCCTACGGCTCGTAGAAAAGTCTACAGCTCATATGGCAAATAGTTTAAACTCCAAAAGTTGATGTTTCACTGAATTTTCAACCCGGCATGTCAAAAACCTGTTTTCCTACAAAACAAAGGTAAATTACCATCAAACCTACTAACAAGTGCTTAAGAACAATGCAAAACTCCAAGTTTAAAGCATGATAAGTATCGTAATTATACTTGTAGGTAATCATTTTCATTTGCTTCTCGTTTCATCATTTGATCGCCTTGTTTTAATGTATATTCGTTGTATCCTTCGTTAGTATCTAGGAAAGTGAAGAAGTATGTGGATAAGAAATTTTAGTGTTTATAAAAAAAAATTAAAATCAAATTTTAAATTAATTTTAATGATTCATAAATTTTGCACTTTTTTTTTAAAAAAAATTACAAATTATTTGTTTAAAAAAATTGCAAACATGAGAGATTTAAAATAAAATATAATTAAAACTTTCAAGTGGCAGATGTACACAATAAAAGTGAAAATATGGGTGTTTTTTCCTTGCAACCACGACACTTTTTCTTTATCTTTTTTAAACTGATTTTTTTAAATTTTCTTCGTATCTTTATATTAGAAACAAATAGCTAATTAAAAAAATGTAAACGTTAAAGCCACATTAATCGATAAATGCAATTTGCAAAGAAATTTTAGGAAAAGATCTAAATTATATAATTTTAAAATAATTAAATATTTTTAAATAATTGAATAGATGTCAATTAATAAAAAGAAGTACACTAATTAGGAAAAAAATAAGAGTCCAAAAATACTCTACCATTAGCCATACATTCTATTAAGTTATTTATTTATTTATTTTATTTTTGTAAGACCGTTTTTTTAAAAATGTTTACACTTTAATATTTATTTTTTAGATTATAAATTGATTTTAATAATTCATAAACTATGTATTCCTCCTCCTCCTCCTCCTTTGCAGATTATGTGTTTTTAAAAGTTTCAATCATAAGTACACAATAAAAGTAAAAAAAGTGGGTGGTTTTTTTCTTGCACCCACATCCCTTTTTATTTTTATTTTAAAACAATTTTTGTTTTAAAAAAATCTCTTCATATCTATATGTGAGAAACAAAAAGCTAATAAAAAAATCAAATGTTAAAGCAACATTAATAAAAATGCAACTTGTAGTGAAAATTTAGGAAAATATCTAAATTATGTAATTTTGAAATGATTATATATTTTTTAGATAATTAAAATAGATGTCAATCAATAAAGATAAGTATTCTTGTTAGATAGAAACAAGAGTCTAAAAATACTTAAACATTAGCCACATATTCTATCAATTGTGGATTGTAGAACTTGCAAAAAAAAAGAAATAGTTCTATAAATAATTAAAATAATAAGTCAATAAGAATAAGAATTTTTATATTATTTCAAATAGAATACTAAATAGGATTTGTGATTGTTTGTTCCCACAATAATGGATTAAAGACACTAAATATAAAAGTAAAATGGAGATATGAATAAATAATAGATAGAGATCTAAAAGATTGAGATTCAAATTCAAATGGATAATCTTATGTAAAATTATATGTTATTGAATAGAAAAAGTAAACAACTTAAAGATACTTCTTTCTTAAAATGCATTTCATAGGAAGAAAATGATCATGATCTTTTAGGACTATATAATCTATGTAACTAAAGCACAATCTCTATTCAATTAACTTGATCTTATCACACATAATAAAAATAAATAATTTATAGAACTTTATTTTCAAACCATTCTTTTTAAACTCCACCCTTATTCATGAATAGGAATCTAAGCAATTACAATTGGATTTCATTTTCATACCTCAATATTGTTTGATTTGGCTCTTTGGCAAGAAATTCAAGTCTAACAAATATTGAGGAACTTGAATGCTTTCTCTGTCTTCCTGAACCAAAGTTATTATTTGTAAATTGTTGCATCATTCACTACAACAAAAACACATTTTAGCGGTAATAAATATACACATGAACAAAGAGTATTAAAACTTTTACCGGCATTTTTGGGGACATATACAAAGAGTGCTAATTGCTACTAAAAGTACATATTTAGTTTTCATTAAGTTATTGTCGTTAATTAATTGCCGCTAAAAATTATTTTTGATATAGTGATTTCACACTTCTTGAATCGTTAACTGGATGTGAAAAAAATTGCAACTTCTTGGTGTTTAAAGTAAACAGTAAAAGTGTAACTTCAAATTACTTACTTACCTATTTCGCGAATTTTTAGAAGCTTGTGGCCATGGAGATTCTTCGATAGATCTACTGCCATATAGAAGAACAATCATGAAATCCATCAAAAATATCTATGATGTTTCTGTCATGATCATTACATACATGTTCAAACACTTAGGCAATCACTGATCAACAAATTGAAAAAAGAAACAAAATCACGAAGAACTATCGAACAATACACATTGTCAAGAAATCAATAACGTTATGATGTAATTTGTAAATTTGATGATTTTGATAGGATAATTGTTATAGCAATCTGAAAAATATGTTTTGTCCAGAAAATTGAGAACGGTTTAGTTAAAAATGACATATTTTTAGAGAAAAGTAGTACAGTTATATTGGGAGTTGACTACTGTTCAATTTTATAAAATTTAAATAGAATAACAAAAAGTAATTTTTTTTTAAAAAAGCTAAAAGAAATAAAAATGTCTATAATTTTTGTAAGTTATTTCAATTAAAACTGACATATTTTTGGTGAAAAGTAGTATAATTATATTGGGAATTGATAACTTCTCAATTTTTAAAAAATTAAAATAGAATAGCAAAAAGTATTTTAAAAAATACTAAAAGACGGAAAAAGTATGTCTTTTATTTTTTTAAAAGTTATTTAACTTTGACTTTATTTTTTAAAATTATTTCAGGAAATTGTATTTCAAAACAGGAAATTTTAAAATTTAAATTAAAAAACAGCAAGGATTTTTAATTTTAGGTGGTAACTCTTTTTTTCTTTCTTTTAGGTTAGTTTTAGACACGGATTTAAAATATTTTTAAATTATTTTTTGTATTGTTAAATTACTGAATTTTTGTGGTGATGACATGTGACACTTTTACATCTCCTATTATATATATATATATATATATATATTAGCAATATTCCAACATGAATTTGATTATTTGTCATTATCAAATAACTCAAGAACCTCTAATGAATGAGTTAATCAGGAAATAATAAATCATTGGTTCTTTAATCAACATTAAAAGGAAAATAAAGAAGAAAATAAGAATATATATACAAATGCATTTCGTAAGAAAAAGAACACATTTAAGTTGCATAGATTATACAATTGTGATCTATGTCTCAGGGAAAAATTCAAAAATTTGTTAACAAATTCAAAAAAAGAAATTACGCTTGAACATGAAAGCAATTATAACTTTTGAACTTTCATAATGATTTTCTTCAATTGATAAGTGAGAAACTTCATATCTATGTTAAAATAGATAATATGTAAGCTTATATATAGTACTTTTAAGTTATAGAATTTTATATAGAATATCAAAACATGAATTCTTGAAACTAAGTACAATAATTATTTTCTGTACAATGAATATACCTACTATGTGTATATGTTCAGTATAACTGGAGACAATAACTTTGCAGAAACATAAACAACAGAGTTTAAAACATGTACTCAAAAAATAACAATTAATATCATAAACATAAATTAATGACTGTAAAAAAATATATCAGGATATGTAAAAATAGAATGAAATAGAAAGGAAAAAATCGAGTCCACTGAATGCACATTGTCCCCTTAAGAAAATTATTCCCCTCTAATACATGAGATTTAAAGAATTAGATCCTCTTAGGATGGAATAATTTTATTCACCAATGTATTGATACAAAAACAATGGTGCCAGTAAGCCACTCAATAGGAGCAAAGTACACGAATATTTAATTGTCCAGAACAAGTTCAGAATTTTCGTTGTTTTAAAATTAGAGGAAATCCCTCTATTTATAGCCAACAAAGGGTAGTGTGAACAAATGTTTATTGTGCCTTATCAAAAAGGTCACAATTCTTTAGAAAAGTCACAACCCTTCGGAAAGGTCACAACCTTTCATAAAAGTCGCAACTCTTCATAAAAGTCACAACTTTTCATAAAAGTCACAACCTTTCATGAAAGGGGAAGGCTAGTTTTGTAAATAAATAAATTAAAAGGGAATCTTGGTCTGTGATGGCGCCACATAAGCAGGCCTAGGGTTCTCTTTTATGTATATACTAGGGAAACTACCCGCGCTTCACGCGGGAATGTGTGTACCCCAATTATACAATTATGTAATATTTACTTCTTATTGCCCCGTAATCGGTTACTAATTTTGTTGAAGAAGCAACATTGTTTATATGTACATCTGTCGGAAGTATGCTGAAGTGTGTCATCATTCAACTTTTCACTGACGTGGGCAAATGGAAGTCCATGTTTGCCCGTCAATCACTCCATTTATGAACGCATTATAATGTTTGAGTACACTTGGTTGTCTTAAATATAATTGCTTATACAATTGTCCGCACATCATTGGTAATTATATTGTAAATCTATTTCTAAGTCATAGTATGTTTTTAAGCATATCATTGTTTTCCAGTACTATGTACTAGCTGGATGTTTCAATGGTGGGTGACCTTTATCGCAGGAGAAAAAATTTCAAATCCATGGATCTAATACATGACAGTAATAAATATGGAAAATATTTATATGATAGAGGTGAAGATATCTTGGTTGTTATCAATTTAATCCTTTAATGACGATGACATTATAGATTTTGTGTCACGCCCCGAGACTACCCCCGAGAAGCGGACACGGGACCTAGGACCACAAGTGATCCCAAGCTAACCCTGCTGGCATGATCATCAGCATACTAAAGATAATAAACTGATGCGGAAGCTAAATCATAATTACAATGAAAAGATGGGGAATACCCACATACTATAACTGAGATAAATGATAGTTGATAAGTTTAATACAAAGGAGATATTAACTCAATACTAAGTTGAATCTAATTATGTCTGAAAATAGCCTCTAACTTACTAGAAATGTTGGGACATGCCCCAACTAAGTCTAGTAAAACTGAAACTAAAGGACTAAAAATACTGAAAAGAAACTCATGACTATTGTCCTCGGAGAATGAGGACTCACCACTGATTCTGCTGAACTGGAGATCGGAAACCGATCTAAGCATGATCTGGATGCTGAAAACCTGAACCTACATCACGAGAAGATGTAGCGCACATATGCGTTAGTACTTGAAAGGTACTGAGCATGCAGGATAGAGTAAAGCTGAAATAACATATAACTGAACAAGCAATAAAGCAAGTATAATATGCATAAGATGAGATACTGAATCTGAACTAACTGAATGGAATGACCAATTTATAACATGCTGACTGAATACTGAATGAACTGTAAATGTGGTCAATGTAATAGAGTCTGACTGAACTGTGGGAGCTACTAATAACCGACATAAAACCACATGAGCTAAATGTGGAGTCCGATGTATATGCCCCATCGAGAGGACCC